>JARYGA010018653.1:0-44276 GCA_030545235.1 Helianthus tuberosus | reverse complement strand
TTGTAATCGATACTTGAATTTATGTTAACTTAGTTGTATTATGTGGAGTTGTTATGCAATAATCGCAGTCTATCGCTAATCGACTTATCGTTATCTCATCGCTATCGCATCGCAATACGAATTATGAGTTCTGGATATTGTTTTACGTGTGTGTGCTATTATGTGTTATTTGTGCATGTTTATATTGTTTTGGGATGATAATCGCAAACACAATCACAACTCTATCACAATGCAATCTCATCGCAACACAAAACGCAGAATGGGTATGTTTAGGTTTATGACTGTTAGTTAGGTTAATTGGGTAACTAAGGTAAAATACTATCGCATCGCTTACTTGCATCGCATCGCAACGCTCAACGCACGAAACCTCGAAAACCAACTCACCAAACCCATCCGATCGAATGGTCATCCGTCTGGATGACCATCCGATCGGATAGCCCTCCGATCGAACCACCCCTCGAACCTACACCTTGCACCGCCTTTCCTTTTCTGGACATCTATAAATAGCACCTGTCACATCAGTTCTTCACTGATGTGACAGCCCTCTCGTCCGACCAGCGATCCAGCACCTTTTCCTCTCGATTTCTCACGAATCTTGTAAGTTTTCAACCCAAATCTTGTACATCTATGATCTACACACACTTCTTCATCATCTTCACCATCAAATCTTCACTTTTCACCATGAAATCCATCTGATTTGGGGTGTTCTCGGGTGATGTCATCAGGAGTCCTTATGAACTTCAACAATTGACCTCATTCCATCAAGAAAAACTCAGATCTAAGAGATTTCAACATGTTTAAGCAATGATTTCACAATATTTCCAAGATTAAAAGGATTGAAAGATGTTTTTACCACTTTCTTTCAACTCTTTTACACTCTTTAGCTTAAAACCGATGGAATCAGAGCTCGTTCAGGCCTTCCACTTATTCTATAGTGAAGTGTTGGACTGAGACTGGGTTTCCATCAGAGGAGACGACCCATTTACGTGTTGAACATGAATAACCGTCAAGAACAGTAGCGGATCAGACGGGGTGATTCCCATCCGATCGGGTGACTTGGACTTGATAGGGTTCCGTTGTTCAAACACGTTGTCATAACGTCTCGGTTCAATCGCAAAACCTTCCAAACTTAGTGAATTTTACAAGTTTCGGGACGAACAGGTTGCTGAACGGACCACCGTCCGATCGGATTGCCATCCGATCTAACGGCAATCCGATCGGATGACTTGTGATGTTCAAATACTTGTGATATTTTTCCAACACTTAGACTTTTCAACAAAACATCCAAGGGGTTAGTTTCAAACGAACCGCCATCCGATCGGACGACCATCCGACCGGATGACCATCCGTCCGGATGACCTGGTTTGTAGAAACACTTCTCGTTTTATAAAATGCTACGAACGAAAACTTCAAAGCCATCATACACTAACACATCCATCCCAAACGAATGGCAAACCGATCGAATGGCCATCCGACCGGATGACCATCCGTCCGGATTGCCATCCGATCGGATGACCCTTCGTCACTCTGTCACTTGCATCGTTTAACGCACCGCTCATCGCTTATGCTATTGTAACTATTCAGGCTAATATCTCAGCGCTCCCTTCAATCCAAGACTGAGTTTACTTGTTAAACTTGATCTATGAGTATACTCGATCCCTTTTTGCTTTAAGCACTTTTGGGTGTTACATACGTTACTTATATCAAATCACATTGATCACACAACGCAAACACTTTTATACGCTAACCGTTCTCGCATGTTATACGTGTTATTCGATGAATGCTTATATGTTATGTTTACACAGTGATTGTTTCCTGACACCTTAGCAACGATAGTACTATAGTTTGGACTCAGCACCCGTCGTGGGCGGGGGTTGCTAAGGGTATTTCTTCACGTGTCACAGTGGTGATATGTGTTGCACACTCTACAACTCGTAGTCACGTCTGTGCATATTTCATTGTCGATAACCTACTAGCTTCGCATTATTACGTGTTACATGCTGGTTATGCGTAAACCGCTTTCGCTACTATTATACTATTAAACTTGTATGCTCACCTTTACACTATGTGTATTGACTTTTATTTTAACGTATGTGGCAGGTGTTTAATATGCTAGGATGCTTGCTATGTGGAATCAAGTAGGAAGAGTCTAGAAACAAACAATTTATATTTTGAGTTGTCGAAACTATGATTTGTCTAAGAGATAACTATGTCTGTAATAACTGCTTTATTTGATGGGTTATGGTATGGGACATAATGTTAACTATTCGGTAATTTAGTTGTTATTGATTTCTCCTGGACAATCTGTTTCGCTCAGTGCCGCGCCCCGATGTTTCCGCCATCGGTTGGGGTGTGACAGATTGGTAACAGAGCCATAACTATAGGGAATTAGGCAAGACTCGACCTAGTCCGGGTCGATGTCTTAGAAACGACCTAGTCTATAGTCAAAGTACCAACAGACAAACTTGTGCAAACCCGGTAGGGGTTTCACACGAGCTTACTTGCTATCCTCGCTTGAATTCGCTGAACACTACACTCTTGCGCGGACATTGCATACTACCGCTTCGCGCAAGGTCAGCCTTTCCTAAGGCTGGCAACTCGCACAATTTTCGAAAATTCCTCGCGTAAGCAAGTGATTTGATCGAGATTAGGTGTGAAAACCGTAAACTCTCGATTTGATCGCTCGCTCGACGCGACTTTTTACTATAAGCACGAGAATTTGCGTTGAATCAGGAGTTCTCAATCTCGAAAAACAGGAATACAGTCGTTAAGTTAGGGGTGAAACCCGAATCTTGATGACTCATCCTACCCCTTATTTTTATTTACAAAACTCCCACCAGAGTCTCGACGGACTTCAAAGACTTGAGTCGCACTGTAACTGGAAGGATGCGTGCCATTCGCCCAGATTGAGGCAAGAGCACAGTCCAGAAGGCCAAAGTGTGTACTTAAGGTCCTTGTGAATAGTCAAATCACTCTGGGTAGTCAAAGTCTAGCACACCCGAGACATTCTAATTTTCGCTAATTTTATGCCTATTCACTTTTATGTGTTTCAATTATGAGATCGCAACCGCCGACTCTGTGATTTATCGCTTTTATGTGGATTTTATGTGGCTTTAAATGTTATTTGTTAGCATTTTGAGATAAACAGTACTGTAACACTGATGGTTTTGATTCCACGTTTCTCGCTCCGCCAAATTACACACAACTCATACCACGTTAACAAATCGATGCTCTAAACTCGCAATCGTTACTCGCTTCTCGCATTCGCAAATCTCGATCGCCCTACGCAGCTGTGAAAAATAGGGGAATACGTGTAATATATGTAGGTGAATACGTGCAAAATAAAGTTGAAGATGTGCTTACATGAACTATGTGCTTATGTGCTTACGTGCTTTTGTGGAATTATGTGCCTTATGTGACTAAATGTTTGATGTGTTCCTGAGCTTTATATATATATAAGTAGCGCGTGGAGATACGTTACACTATACTCAACTTAATCGAAATTGTGTTTGAGTCCTATGGCGATGTCTGTTGCAGACAATGTCGTCATTCGGTACACACCACTCTCGCGCTGCTAGACGTAACCATGAGGATAAACGCATCTCCGCTCTAGTCGCTAAGCAGATGGCAAAAGTTATCCCACAAATTGTCAGTGAGTTGAATGAAAACGCTAGCAAGTCCTCAGAGGAATCTAGGACTGACTCGCCTAAGACTGCTTTCAGCTTTAAGCAGTTCAAAGCCTACGGTCCAAAGGAATTCACCGGAGAAGACGGGCCTACGACCATGTTTCAATGGTTTGATTCAATCGAAGTCACCCTGCGCCAAAGCGGCTGTCCTGATAATCTTAGCACTGTTAACACCGCCGGCGTTTTCCAGTCTAGGGCTCTGGACTGGTGGACTGCCGAAAGGAACAAGCGTGGGAATGATGCAGCCTATGGGCTTACGTGGGATGAGTTGAAGGACATCATGATGAAGGAGTTTTGCCCTTCCCACGAGCTTCAGAAGCTGGAGGACGAGTTCTGGCACATCAAGCAAGAGGGTGGCGACAACGCTGGTTTAACGGTCCGCTTCAAGCAGCTGAGTATCATTTGTCCGGGTCAAGTCTCTACTCCGGATGTTACCATCAAGAAATACATCCGTGCTCTACCGGATTGTGTGGCTGACTTTGTGCAAGCTGCCAAGATAACCACTATTGAGGAAACCTTTCTGCTCGCTGCCGAGATTAATGACAAGCGAGTCCGGGCTGGTTACTTTGATAAAGCCACCAAGAGTCTTCACCAAGCTACCTCTGCTCCCACCGCTGAAGCCACCGCACCGCAAGCTTCCAAGTCTTCACGTCGCAAACATAAGAACAACAACAACAGTAGCAAGAACTATGCTGCTACCGCCGTACCTCTCAACGCCGTGCCGGTCAACCGCAACCTCAACACCTCCAAGTAGCGGCACCGGTAACCAATGCACCGCCAGCCAAGCGTGCATATACTGGTCCACACTCGCCCTGCCCTACTTGTACCTATCACCACCCGGTTGGAATTGCATGCCGATTTTGTGTTCACTGCAACCTGTACGGCCACTTCACTGCCAACTGTTGTACTGGTCCCCACTAAGCCCCAACTCAAGCTCAAGGTCAAGCTCCTGCACCACCAGCTCTTCTTCCTGCTCCCTAGGGCCAACAAGCAGCTCCTGCACCCGCTGCTCATGCAAGAGCCTGCTATGCATGTGGAGATCCCAACCACTTTACAAACGTCTGCCCAAACAGAGTGGTGAAGCAAGACCAACAGCGGCAGCCAGCGCAGCAACAACACCAACAGTAGCAGCAGCAGCAGCCAGCTCAGCAAGCAGCCCACGGGCGAGTCTTCAACATCAATGCCCGTCAGGCCCAAGCAGACAACAACATGGTTAATGGTACGTTTCTCGTAAATGGTATATATGCTTCGTGTTTATTTGATAATGGAGCGGATAACTGTTTTGTATCGTTCGAATTCGAAAGGCTCCTAAACCGTAAACGCGTCAACCTCCTATCAACCTTCGACGTAGAAGTTGCCACTGGAAGAACCGTAACTGTTAGTTCCGTTCTACGTGATTGTACGCTTGAGCTCAACAATCACGTTTTCCCGATCAATCTTATTCTGATGCAACTTGGAAGCTTCGATGTTATCATAGGCATGGATTTTCTTCATGAAAATCATGCTGAAATTGTTTGCTTCGATAAAATGATTCTCTTTTCTCTCGCAAACGGTGACCAATTATGTGTTTATGGGGAAATCGCTTCAAAGAAATTACAACTCATGTCGTGTGTCCAAGCGAGCAAGTATCTCCACAAGGAATACAGAGCTTTCTTGTCACACATCGTAGTAGCGAAGAAGGAAAAGAAAGGAAAGACGATGGAAGAAGTACCCGTGGTTCGTGATTTTCCTACTGTATTTCCTGATAATTTACCTGGCTTACCGCCATCTCGTGATATCGATTTCCGAATCGACCTCATTCCTGGAGTAAATCCTGTTGCTAAAGCTCCTTATCGACTCGCTCCGTCTGAAATGCACGAACTCTCAAGTCAGCTCCAGGAATTGCTTGATAAAGGCTTCATTCGCCCTAGCACCTCTCCATGGGGCGCACCTGTCCTTTTCATCAAAAAGAAGGACGAATCGTTCCAGATGTTCATCGACTACAGGGAATTGAATAAGCTTACTATCAAAAATCGCTATCCCTTACCTAGAATCGATGATTTGTTTAATCAATTACAAGGTGCTACATGTTTCTCCAAGATCGATTTACGCTCTGACTATCACCAATTACGCATTCAAGAGGAGGATATACCCAAAACCGCTTTTCCAACCTGATACGGTCACTACGAGTTTGTTGTTATGCCTTTTGGTTTAATCAACGCACCCGCAGTCTTTATGGATCTAATGAATCGCCTGTGTAAGCCCTATCTAGACCGCTTCGTCATCGTGTTTATCGATGATATCCTGATCTATTCCAAGTCAAAATCCGAACACGCGCAACATCTCAGTTTGGTTCTTGAACTGCTCCAAGGAAACCGCCTCTATGCCAAGTTCTCCAAGTGCGAATTCTGGCTAGAGGAGGTTCAATTCCTCGGACACATTGTCAATAGTCGAGGTATCCATGTCGATCCCACGAAGATTGAAGTAGTTAAGAGTTGGGTTACACCAAAGAACCCGTCCGAAGTTCGTTCTTTCCTCGGATTGGCGGGTTATTATCCTCGGTTCATCGCTGATTTTTCGAAGATCGCTGTCCCGCTTACTTCTCTCACACATAAAGACAAGCCTTTTGTTCGGGGAAACGAACAAGAGCAAACCTTTCAAACTCTCAAACGTATGCTTTACAATGCTCCCGTACTCGATCTACCCGACGGAAACGACGACTTCATAGTGTATTGTGATGCCTCTAACCTCGGTCTTGGTTGTGTTCTCATGCAACGGGACGAGGTTATTGCGTACGCCTCTCGTCAGCTCAAGATCCACGAGAAGAACAATACAACCCACGATCTCGAGCTTGGTGCAGTTGTTTTTGCGTTAAAGATTTGGCGACACTACCTGTACGGTACCAAGTGTACGATCTTCACAGATCATAAGAGCCTACAACACATCTTGAGCCAAAAGGAACTGAATATGCGCCAGCGCCGATGGGTTGAACTTCTTAACGATTATGACTGTGAGATTCGTTACCACCCAGGCAAAGCAAACGTCGTTGCTGACGCTCTCAGTCGACGAAGCTATCTGCATAGCATTCGTAATACCCAAGCTCAGCATAATCTCGAAGCTCTTATACGTGACGCTCAACATGCTTGTTTTACCGAACGCCTCCTGAAGAAAGAAAGGATTATCAATAACGGCGAACAATTGGTGAATAAATCGAATGGTATATTCCATTATCTAGACCGAATTTGGATTCCCAAACGCACCAACTTACGAGGGATTATACTAGACGAAGCCCATAAGTCTTGATATTCTATTCACCCCGGTGCAGACAAGATGTACCAGGACCTTCGCTCCAAGTACTGGTGGCCGGGCATGAAGAAGGATATCGCTATTTATGTTTCGAAATGCCTGACCTACTCGAAGGTTAAGGGTGAACATCAACGCCCCTCTGGCTTACTCGTACAACCCGAGATCCCTATGTGGAAATGGGAGAGTATAGCTATGGACTTCATAACCAAACTTCCGCGCACGCCATCAGGTCATGATAGCATTTGGGTTATCGTTGATCGTCTTACTAAATCTGCTCATTTTCTGCCGATACGGGAAGACTTTAAGGTAGAACGATTAGCACGGATCTACACCAACGAAATCATATGTCGACACGGGACGCCTCGTGACATCATCTCTGACCGCGACGGTCGGTTTACCTCGCGTCTTTGGGAAACATTTAAATCTGCTCTCGGTACTACTCTTAATCTAAGTACCGCTTTCCATCCCCAAACCAACGGTCAGACTGAACGAACGATCCGTACCCTTGAAGACATGCTTCGCTCATGTGTCATAGATTTCGGTGGTAATTGGGATTCGCATTTACCCTTAGTCGAATTCTCGTACAATAACAGTTATCACTCTAGCATCCAAATGGCACCATTTGAGGCATTATATGGAAGAAAATGTCGATCGCCTATTGTATGGCACGAGATAAGGGACGCGCAAATTACCGGTCCTGAGCTATTGCAAGAAACGACTGACAAGATCCTCCAAATTCAAGATAATCTCTTGAAAGCTCGGAGTCGTCAAAAGAGTTATGCCGATAGACGCCGCAAGCCCCTTGAATTTGATGTTGGCGATCACGTACTCCTAAAGGTATCACCTTGGAAGGGGGTGATCAGATTCGGTAAGAAAGGAAAGCTCGCGCCTCGATATGTTGGATCCTTCAAAATTCTGGAAAGAATTGGCAAAGTGGCCTACAGACTCAAACTACCAGATGAACTTAGCAACGTCCGCCCGACTTTCCATGTCTCGAACCTCAGAAAGTGTCTAGCCGAGCAGAATTTACAAGTCCCTCTTGAGGATCTACAAGTGGACGAAACATTACACTTCGTGGAAAAGCCTATCGAGATTATGGACCGAGAAACTAAGACACTTCGACGCTCATGCATTCCCATTGTGAAAGTTCGCTGGGAAGGAAAACACGGCGTCGAGTTCACTTGGGAACTCGAAAGTGACATGAAGGCTAAGTATCCCCAGCTCTTCGTTACGCCCACTACTTAAATTTTGGGACGAAATTTACTAAAGTAGGGGAGGCTGTAACAACCCGACTTTTTGAAGTCAAAGTACAAGTCAAAGTCAAAGGAAGAAAAGATTGTTAAATGCGATATGTCACTCCTTGCTTAATTATTGATTGTACTCCTTGACTTGTAATCGATACTTGAATTTATGTTAACTTAGTTGTATTATGTGGAGTTGTTATGCAATAATCGCAGTGTATCGCTAATCGACTTATCGCCATCTCATCGCTATCGCATCGCAATACGAATTATGAGTTCTGGATATTGTTTTACGTATGTGTGCTATTATGTGTTATTTGTGCATGTTTATATTGTTTTGGGATGATAATCGTAAACGCAATCGCAACTCTATCACAACGCAATTTCATCGCAACACAAAACGCAGAATGGGTATGTTTAGGTTTATGACTGTTAGTTAGCTTAATTGGGTAACTAAGGTGAAATACTATCGCATCGCATTGCAACGCTCAACGCACAAAACAAAACATCGAAAACCAACTCACCAAACCCATCCGATCGAATGGTCATCCGTCCGGATGACCATCCGATCGAACCGCCCCTCGAACCTACACCTTGCACCGCCTTTCCTCTTCTGGACATCTATAAATAGCACCTGTCACATCAGTTCTTCACTGATGTGACAGCCCTCTCGTCCGACCAGCGATCCAGCCCCTTTTCCTCTCGATTTCTCTCGAATCTTGTAAGTTTTCAACCCAAATCTTGTACATTTATGATCTACACACACTTCTTCATCATCTTCACCATCAAATCTTCACTTTTCACCATGAAATCCATCTGATTTGGGGTGTTCTCGGGTGATGTCATCAGGAGTCCTTATGAACTACAAGAATTGACCTCATTCCATCAAGAATAATTCAGATCTAAGAGATTTCAACAAGTTTAAGCAATGATTTCACAATATTTCCAAGATTAAAAGGATTGAAAGATGTTTTTACCACTTTATTTCAACTCTTTTACACTCTTTAGCTCAAAACCTATGGAATCAGAGCTTGTTCAGGCCTTCCACTTATTCTATAGTGAGGTGTTGGACTGAGACTGGGTTTCCATCGGAGGAGACGACCAATTTATGAGTTGAACATGAATAACCGTTAGGAACAGTAGCGGATCGGACGGGGTGATTCCCATCCGATCGGGTGACTTGGACTTGATAGGGTTCCGTTGTTCAAACACGTTGTCATAACGTCTCGGTTCAATCGCAAAACTTTCCAAGCTTAGTGAATTTTACAAGTTTCGGGACGAACAGGTTGCTGAACGGACCACCGTCCGATCGGATTGCCATCCGATCGAACGGCAATCCGCTCGGATGACTTGTGATGTTCAAATACTTGTGATATTTTTCCAACACTTAGATTTTTCAACAAAACATCCAAGGGGTTAGTTTCAAACGAACCGCCATCCGATCGGACGGCCATCTGACCGGATGTTAGATGTCACTTTCATGGTAGTTTACTTTCTTTATTGTATTGTATTGTAATCAGTAGTTTACTTTCTTTATTGTATTGTATTGTATTGTATTGTAATCAGTAGTTAGAAAGCAGTAGTTGTAATAGTCAGTGGTTAGAGGTTGTTAGGATGTTAGATGTCACTTTCATGGTGACGTCAGCAAAGATGTCACAGTGGTTTGTTCTGTACTATAAATAGAACAGTACCATGTACTGTTCTATTAGCTCTCTTCATCACCAAGTCATTCTGTACGAACAATCACTGTGAGCTCAAGCCGAGGGGGAGATTAGTGCATGCATGCATTGTGATTGATAGTTGTAATAAATACAATCATTCGATTCCAAGATAAACATGTTTGCTAAAACTATTTCTCTCATTGATTATGTGTTGAAAGTTTGTTTCATTTAATTCCGCTGCAATTTAGTCTGTTTCATTTTCATCTTAATCAAACAAACACAATCATAAGAAACTCATATCCTAACAATTGGTATCAGAGCTAGGACAGTCAAACTTGATCTAACAATCATTTTGACGTAAAAGTTCAGCTCAATTTCGTTGATACTTTCAATTGTTCGTTTCGTTGAAAAACAGAGTAAGGTTTAATCACGTACAAAAGTTGATTAATCAGTGCCTGTAAAACAACCAGAATGACGTCACAATCACAGGATAACACAATGAACACGGGTTCACTCTTCAAACCACCTATGCTGGTCAGATCTGAGTATAATATCTGGCATCGTAGGATGGGTCACATCTTAGCTCAACAAAATACAGGGTGTTGGCGTTCGGTTATCTTTGGACCACATGTTCCACTGGTGCCGAGTGCTGAGGATCTAAAAGTCATGGTACCTAAGAAAATTGAAAACTACACTGACCAGGACTTTCAGAAAATCGAACTGGATGCCAAGGCATTCAGCATCGTTGCATCCGCACTCCCAAATGAAATTTATATTGGGCTGTTACACTGTAATAGTGCCAAGGAATTGTGGGATGCACTTAAGGAACAATTTGGTGGTACCGAAGAAGTAATTGAAAACAATAGAGAAGTTTTGAATCAGCAGTATGAAACCTTTTGTCACGTTAAGGGTGAATCACTAACACAGCAATTTGAACGTTTCAGCTGTCTCATAAGTGTACTGAAACTTGTTAATGTTGAATTTGCTAAATCAACTCTAAATAGTAGGTTTCTAAGGTCACTTCCTGAAAAATCGGACACAATTGCTTTTGTAACCAGAAATTTAGTTGGGTTCAAAGAGTTAACACTGACTCAACTTCATGGTAGACTCCTTACCTATGAAAGGGAGTTGAACCAGAAAAAGAAGTTACAAGAGTCAGGGAAGGTTGCTGATGACTACACATTTGGTAGCACAGCACTTCTGGGTCAAGAGGAATCTGGTAGCAGTAAGGATCAGAGTTATGATCATTATATTGACATAACTGCTGGTGGAGCCTTTAATAATTCTGATTCTTACTCAAACAACTATGCTTTCATAGCTAGTAGTGAAAACCAGATTTCTGACAATCTCTCTTTTGAACTTAATGTTCTTCAGCATTTTGATCCAACTGATTTAGAGGAAATGGACATATTACACCAACTTGCACTGCTGAGTGTTAGAACCAGCAAGTTTTACAAAAGAACATGGAGAAAATTTCCAGGGTTACATGGGAATCTGAAAGTAGGGTTGGATAAATCAAAGATAAAATGTTACAAGTGTAATAGGATGGGTCATTTTGCTAGAGAGTGTAGGTCACAAAACAGTGGACCAATCATAACACATCCTAGTCCTAGACCTCAAAGTTCTCAAAACACTGTGCATTATTACCAAAATACCCTTGCTGCTCATGTAAACAGTGCTCACTATGTACACCCTGCAACACCTGTTCCAGTGCATTATGTCCAAACCCCTGCTCCTCAGATACAGTATGTCCAGGCCCCAATTCCTCAGGTTGAGGTGCAACAAGTTGATCCTCAACAAGCTGCTCAAACATCTGCCCAACCAGATCAGCAAAGCTTTTTCACCCAAGGCTTTGTTGACTGGAGCAGCTTGCCTGATGAATTAGGTGATGAAAATTTTGCTCTATATGATAAAAATGATGCTTCTAGTGATGATATTTGTTTTGTAGCATTGGAGTCTATCCAAGAAGGGCTGGAAACTGAAGAAGGAGAGTCAAATGAAGAAACAGTGGATACAATTACTGAAGCAGTGGTTACTGCTGTTGCTGGTGAAATACTATTTGAACAAAATTCAGAACCTCTGTTGGAACCACTGTCTGACCCCTGGTCTGCTAAAGAAGAAGAGAAGAAGCAAGATGAAAAAGAAGAGAAGAAGTCTAAGGAAAATGATCATGACTGTGACTGTGACTGTGCCATGATGGCTGCTACTAAGGTATCACCCCTGGTTCTCAAAAACCTTTGTTCAGACAAATGCATCATAGCATTTGCAAACATTAAGGAGGTGAATGAAAACCTTAGAGATAAAGTGTTAAATGATGAAGTTCAATTTGAAAAATCTTTAAAAGAATTTAAAATCAAATTGGCAGAAAAAGAAAATGAGATTTGCAGCCTTAAACAAGAGCATAGCATAACCAAGACCCAACTTCAGGACATGATAGAAAAATATCATGCCTGCAAAAAGGAGTTGGAATCCACCCAAATCACATGTGAGAAATGGGTGGAATCTTGCAAAGGTTATGAAGTTATGCTTGAAAAACAGAGCAAAAGCAATGTAAAATTTGGTGTAGGATTCAGAAAATATGACCAAGTTGAAAACACTGCTTCAAATGAATCTGTTCAAACCACTGTTGAAATCATACCCACCAACAAGGATGGCCAAGAAGTTAAAATAACTGACAAAAGTGGCAACAAAATCACCCTGGAAAGATCTGTGGGGTCCTCAACTTTTGAGGAAATTGAGAAATACCAATTCAAACCCACATGGTCTGATGAGTGTGACATCGTTGAAAATTTTAAACCAATGGACTTCACAATTGTGGATGGTGTCAAAGCTCCAAAGGCCAAGGTCATTCCTCTTAAGGATATCCCAACAGTAGTTCAAAACTCTGTTGCAAAGGAGTCTGAAAAGAAGAAGAAAAGAGAAAAGATTAAAAACTTGTTTTGTGATTTCTGTGAAAAGAAAAATCATTTGACCAAAGATTGTTTTCATTTGAAAGCTTATGACATTAACAAAACAAGTACCATTGTGCCTTCAAAGAGCTGCACCATCTGTGGTAAATCAAACCATTCCACTCAGGAGTGTGTGTATTTAAAATCCTTTAAGGTTAAAAAGGAAGAATACACATCAAAAACACTCATGAGTTCATCAAAACCACCAGTCAAGAAGCAACCACTGTTTGTGCCAGTTCAAACAGCTATTACAAAACAGCTGAACCAAACCTCTGTCAAAAGAGATGTTCAGGTAACCGATGCACCCCCTGCTAATCAATACCAAAGAGGTAAAGGCCAACCACCATACCCTAGGGTCCCACATGTTTATGAAGCCTACAAAATGCCTTCTAAACCAAAAGTGAACAGGCATCCCTTTGGTTATCAACAGTTGATAGGATATGGCCCCCAACAGTGGTTAGAGAAACAAGCCTCAAAAGTTGTTCAAACCCCTTATCTAACCATTGTCCACCTTCCTGAACTTAACATAGACACTGTTGAGACCCCATCCAAAGCCTTATTGGCTTTAGAGACCCTCCTGAACTAATTATTTACTTAATGAGCAGGGAGCTTCTGCATGCTTAAATAGTCTTTGGTATGTAGATAGTGGAGGCTCCAGTCACATGATTGGATGTAGAGCCCTACTCAAAGACTTCAAAACTCATGGAGGGGGTGATATATCTTTTGGGAATAATAGTAAATGGAAGGTTATGGGTTCTGGTACAGTTCAGTCTGGAAAAGTTAAGTTTGAAAATGTCAATCTGATTGACAATCTAAAATACAACCTCCTTAGTGTTTCACAAATGAGTGACAAGGGATATGGATCTTTCTTTACTAAGGAGTGTTGTAGGATTGTTGGACCAGAAATGGTTAAAAAGATTGAAGAAATAATAAAAAATGGAAAAACCCACCTTGTTGCTCAAAGAAGTGGCAATGTTTATGTTGTTGATTTGTCAAAAGAGAGTCCCATGACTGATGCCTGTCTGTTCTCAGCTGCCTCTAACAAAGAGACAGAACTATGGCACAGAAGATTGGGGCACACAAATCTCAAGACAATCACTGGTCTGTCAAAACAAGGCCTTGTAAGAGGTCTTCCATAAAAATTGTTCACCTGTCCAGAGCATTGTGTTTCCTGCTTAAAAGGAAAACAACATAAAAGCTCCTTTAAGTCCATTGAAGAGTCCAAAACAACCAAGTGTTTGCAAATGCTACACATGGATCTGTTTGAACCAGTAAAAGTCATGAGTCTAACAAAGAAAAGATATTGTTTGGTAATTGTAGATGACTTTTCTAGGTTTACATGGACTTATTTCTTACACTCTAAAGATAAGACTGCAGGCATTTTGCAAAACTTTGTCAAACAGGTTGAAAAGCGATTTGACCTTCCAGTACAAGTCTTCAGGAGTGACAATGGCACATAATTCAAAAATAGAGAGTTGGATGAGTTTTGTGTGTCAAAAGGAATTGTAAGGCAGTACAGTATTCCAAGGACACCTGAACAAAATGGAGTTGTTGAAAGAAAGAACAGAACTTTAATTGAGGCTGCAAGGACCATGCTTACTGATTCAGGTTTGCCATTAACTTTCTGGGCAGAGGCTGTAAACACTGCCTGCTATGTCCAGAACAGAGTTTTAACCAACTCCAGGCATCAAAAGACTGCTTATGAAATTCTGTATAAAATAAAACCACTTATCTCATACTTCAAAGTCTTTGGCTGCCCATGCTTCATTTTAAACTTAAAAGATTCCATTTCAAAATTTGCAGCCAAAGTTGATTGTGGTTATCATTTGGGATACTCAACCACTGCTAAGGCCTACAAAGTGTTTAACACCAGGACTAAGACAGTGGAAGAGACTTTGAATGTAAAGTTCAATGAACTTTCTTCAATGAAAATCCCTGCAAACCCTGCTGAGTTGTTTGATCTTGATAAATGTACTTTTGAAAATGTTTCTGTTAAGACTAACAGTGCAGGTCCATCTCAAACTCCTCCATCAGACAATGGATATGAAATTATCATTCCACAACAAAAGTTTACATCCATTGCCAGAGCAGCAGATGTTCAAAACAGCTGTCAAAGCTCAACCACTGCTACCTCAACAGTTGCTAACCAAAGTAGCCCTTTAACCCCTGCTTCCACATCATCAAGCACTGTTGATAAAAATCTACCAACAGTGGATAAAAATCAACATGTTTCCACACCACTTCCTCCTATTCCTCCACCTCCATTTCAAGCCACTGTTGGATCATCAAAGTCACCAACAGTGGTTAGCTCAGATGATTCACATTTGCAGCCCTCACCCTTAAATGCCATTGTTCCATAAAAAGGAGATTTAATCTTCTTGAAGTCTCATCCACCTGACCAAATCATTGGCAACATCAGTGAAGGGGTGCTCACAAGAAGCCAATCCCAAAACATCTATCTTTTTGCTGGTTTCCTATCACTCCATCAGCCAGTCAAGTACCAAGAGGCACTAAAAGACAACAGCTGGGTAGAAGCCATGCAGGAAGAGCTCCAATAGTTTAAAGGACAACAAGTATGGGAGCTTGTACCACTGCCAGAGGGTGTGAGTCATATTGGCACAAAGTGGGTCTTCAAAAACAAAACTGATGAAAGGGGCATTGTTGTCAAGAATAAAGCAAGGCTAGTGGTTCAAGGTTTCAGACAGGAAGAGGGCATTGACTATGGTGAAACTTTTGCCCCTGTTGCAAGATTGGAAGCTATTAGACTGTTCCTGGCCTTTATTGTCAACCACAACATAAAGGTGTATCAAATGGATATCAAATGTGCTTTCCTCTATGGCAAAATTCAAGAAGAGGTATATGTTTGTCAACCTCCAGGTTTTGAGGATCCATTTAATTCAAATCATGTCTACAAGCTAAACAAAGCTTTGTATGGCTTGAAACAAGCACCTAGAGCCTGGTATGAAACTCTTTCTAACTTTCTTCTTTCCATTGGTTTCACTAGAGGTAAAATTGATAAAACATTATTTTTAAAATAGAGAGGGAAAGATCTGATGATTGTCCAAATTTATGTGGATGACATCATTTTTGGAAGCACATGTTCTAAAATGTGTGAAGAGTTTAGACAACTCATGCAGCTGAGTTTGAGATGAGTGCAATGGGTGAACTCCAGTGTTTTCTTGGTCTCCAAGTAAAGCAACTGCAAAATGGCACTTCCATTCATCAAAGCAAATATGCAAAAGAACTTTTAACCAAATTTGAGATGAATGATTGTAAGCCATGTAGTACACCCATTGCAACCAATAAAATAGTCATGTCTGATGAAAAGGATGATTTGGTGGATCAAACTCTTTATAGAAGCATGAGTGGGTCTTTATTGTACCTAACTGCATCTAGGCCAGACATCATGTTTGCAACATGTGTTTGTGCAAGATCCCAATCAGCCCCTAGAAAGTCAAACCTTATTACTGTAAAAAGGATATTCAGATACCTAAAAGGTGCTCCCACACTTGGTATCTGGTATCCAGCTGATGGAAATATCAAGCTTTCAGGTTTCTTAGACAGTGACTTTGCTGGATGCAATACAACAAGGAAGTCCACTTCAGGAGGGTGCCAATTTCTGGGCAATTGCTTAGTATCTTGGCAAAGCAAAAAGCAAGCCGCTGTTTCAACATCCACTGCTGAGGCAGAATACATGGCTGCTGCAAGCTGCACAGCCCAACTGTTTTGGCTTCAGAATCAACTGCTGGATTTTGGTATCACTGCTTTGAAAACACCACTTATGTTGGACAACCAAGAAGCAGAAAATATCATCAAAAATCCAGTTTCACATTCAACCACCAAGCACATTGATATCAGACATCACTTTGTGAGGGATTGCTATGAAAAAGGTTTGATTTCTCTGCACCATGTTCCAACTAAAGATCAGCTGGCAGATGTGCTAACAAAAGCATTAGACACATCCACCTTTGAAAGCTTGATCTCTAGGATTGGCATGCTGAACATGGAATAACATGCAAAATCCTGTTTTTCTATGAATAAAAGCATTAAAATGTTTTCAGAAAATCAAAATTCCATCCTTCAAAATAGCTAAAAATGAAAAGTTTCATTAATCCTTAAAAGTCTGCCATAACCACGGTTTTGGTTCAAACATCTGTTCTGTTGATATTCTCCACTTCTGAAAGTCAACCTCTGTTCCTTCAATATCTTTGTTAATCACTGTTGTCCAAAATCAGTGTTTTAATCCACTGATGACTATCCACTGATAGTAAAAGTCAGCCACTGTTTTCATTTTCACTTCAGCAAACCACTGATACTTGCTCCATCAGTGGTTTCTTAAACAACTGTCTTCCATTATTCATCAGAGGTTGGCACATGGACAGTACTTAGCCGTCAGATCTTTGTAACCGCTGCCACGTCAGATTTCACTTTTTCACTTTATAAAACCTTGATCAAAACCCCAAACAGTGTTTTCACTGTCGAATCGAATTCAAAATTCTTTTAAAAAACAGTTACCATCAAATTCACTCAAATCATTCATCTTCTTCATTCTCTCGTAACTACCTGAAAATCACCATGGCTCTTCCATTCAAAACCCCTCATAACTACCTGTGTATACTTGAAAAACCAAGTCAAAACACAACATTTCACTCCATCATAGATGCTCTCTCCTCATCAAAGTACAAAACTTTGTTGACTTGCAATCCACCTATCTACATTGAAACCCTAAGGGACTTTTGGAAAAATGCAAAACTTGAGACGAAGGACAAAAAGGCCTGGGCTATTACTTCATCAATAAAGGGAATTTTAGTTGTTGTCACACCGGAAGACATTTCTAAGGTTTTTGAAATAAATGATCATGAAGGTAAAAGCTCTTTTCCAAAGGCTGAATATCAAAATGATTTCATTGAGAGAGGGTATGAGGAAGAAATGAAAAAAGATACTTTACAAAAGGGCAGTTTTCCACCTGCCATGAGGTTTTTATTTCATACCCTCCTCATGTGTGTTTCAAACAAGACAACAGCCTTCAATGAGATACCATTGAAAATCCAATACCTGGGATATGCTATAATGGCTGAAGATGTTACTTTTAACTATTCCTAGGAGATTTTCAAAGATATGGTCAAAAATGTCAATAATATCAAAGAAAATAAAAAACCATTTTTATTATTTCCAAGGTTTTTGAGTTTTTATCTACAAAAGAAGATTCCAAAAGATATTGCACATCTGCTTATCCAAGGAAAACCTATTCAAATAAATAGCCTATCTTCTGAAACATTCGCAAGGCTGTCAAAACCTTCAAAAACACAAACAGAGGAACCTGAGCATAATTTAGCAGCAACCACTGCTCCTCAGGCCCCTGCTGTTGAGCCCACTGCTCAAGGTAATCACAGTAGTAGACCCACTGCTGTGAAACCCACACCTAAAACCACCAAAAATCCCTAAAAGAAAATTACCAAAAAGCCCCCCAAACCCTCCAAAGAGGTAACTCTGGAAGATGAGATCCCAGAGATTATACATGTGACAACACAAAAGTCACCAATAACTACTGCTGCTACTTCCTCACAGCAGATGGAAGAAAGATCTCAACCTGAGCCTCAAACTCCTTCTGCATCCTCACAAAAGGATCAGGTTGTAAACACAGGGACACCAAATTATGAAGCTCTGGATTCACTTGAATCCATCTTCCACAGCCCTGCTCCCGGGGCAAATTCTCTTTCAACCACTATCCTCACTGCACAAATTCCACCATCAATTATACCTTTGTTGGATGCACTTGATATGGATCAGACAAAAATCAGTTCTTCTCAACCACCTATCAGTGAGAAAATACTCCAACAAGTGACTGAGTCTGGTTCCTCTATCATTGCTAACCCACCAACAACTGAGGAGGTTACACCCCTTGAGTTACAAGTAACTCTTGGTGGTAGTTCAAGTGGAGCAGTAACTACAGGTATTGAATCCACTGATTTACACCTGGCCAGTTGTTTCATCAATCAGACTCCCTTGAAGGCAATTTCCTCTGAGGGAACTAAGGTGACCACTAATGTGTATCTAATACCCACTGGTGTGTTTACTCTAGTAACATCTGCTGAGGAAAGAAGTCCCTAGTACCAAGAACAAGGGGCATCAGAGGATGACTTTTGGGAAACTTTCCCTAAGAAAACTGCTGATACAACCACTGTCAGTGGGAAATCAGATGATCCCATTAAGTTGGGTGATGGTTTAAAATACAAAGAATTGACGGAGAGGGTTGACAAAATTGAAACATCTGTTGCAGGTATAAAAAATATGTTGCAGCAGGTGTTAAAATCTCAAAAGACTACACCCACTGCTGCAACATCTGCTCCATCTCCCACTGAGCTCTGGAATTTATTTCAACCTATGCTTCATCAACAGAGACAATATGCTGATCATCAACACGAAATTCAGCTTCAAATGATCAGAAATGCAATGGAACCTAGGTATAAAGATACACAAGCAGATATCAAGGCAATCAAGGCCCATTTGATGCAAACCACTGGCACTTCTCCTCCAACAGTTATTTTTGTTGAAAACCCTGATGATGCCAAAAAGGGGGAGAAGGGTAAAAAGGGAAAAGAAGGTCTATATCTGCCACTAGATCCAATGTCTAAACTTTTGGTAGAAATCCCAAGACCAGATGGTTCAAAAAAGGTTGATGAGACTCTAAATGCCTTTGCTGAAGAAAAAGTAAGGCTAATAGAGAAAATGGAAAGAAAGGGAGAGAAAAGATTTGAGAAAGAGAAAAAGGCCATGATGGAAAAGGAAGAGCAGGGTACTTCTACAAAAAGAAGAAGGCCTATCAGAAAAGTTAGCCAACCCAAAACCACACCTTCCAAAACCACCAAACCTGCTACTCAAATCCCCAAAACTTCCTCTCATCAAACCTCCAAACCAACAGATGTTGAGACACCTGTTGTACCAATAGTTGTTGATACTTCAGTGGTTTCAACAAATGTTACTTCAACCACTGCCCTTACCATTTTACCATCCACCACTCAATCCACTGACACATCACAAACAAAACCACCATCACAAAAACCATCTGCCAAAGAGCAGAAGACAACAGTTGACACATCAATTGTTGTAGTGAAAAAAGTGGTTGAAACACCAGTTGTTTCAACAACTGTTAGTCAGTCACCCATCACTCCAAACCACAAACAAAATCCCCTTCACCCAAAAAGTTTTATACAAGGAAAAGGAAGTTTCAGGTGAATGATGATGATATACTAGCACCAATTCCTTTATCCTCCACACCTTACAATGTAATCCCACCACAATCATTCATTCCTCCAAAACTGGCCAATACTATCAAATATCCAAAAATCCTTGAAGGACATGACCCTGCAAGTGTTGTACCCATAGCAGCAACTTATCCACTTGAACTGCATGCAGTAAAAGATGAAATGAAACAGTTCTACCTAGTGGATGATCCTTCCAAAAGGAAGTTTCCTTCTCTGGCAGGTTTTAGAGATCCTAAAAACATGGATGAATACCTAAAAGTAAAAGCCAAGCAAGCTGAATGGAGGGCCAAATATGAATGCAAGGGACAGGGTGATAATGCCATCTCAAGTACGAAGCAGTTCTTGCTCACCAAGGTCAAACAAATGGAAGACTATGCAAGAGATCTGAGTAAAGAAATGTCCAACTTGCCTCCAAAGGCTGATTTACAAGTAGATCTGAAGGAAGATCTCATAAAGCTAATCATGAGTGAAAAATTATATCCTGCTAAAGCTGAATAATTCCAAGATTGGCCACTCATTGCTCTCAAAGTTGAACTTAAAAGAATTGAAAGAATAAAAAATGATCCAGGTATGAAAAGAACAGCACCAAACTGAAGCAAATTCAGTAAGAAAATTGCTGATCTTACCTTGGAATACAAAAGGAAGAGAGAAGAGTTGGTTGCAGTAGACTATGGAACAGCTAGGCAGATAGCAAGGTGGTCAAAACAAACTATTGATCAAACCTACAAAAGGCTTGAAGAGCTAAGAAAGGAAGACCCCACTGCTCCAAAGAAACCAATCTACAAAACCACTGATAAACCAAAGAAGCAGGCCCATACTTCTGAACCACTGTTCACATCTTCTGACCCCTCTATCATTGAGTTAAATCAAAGAAAGATACAAAAATTGACTGATGCTGAAGAGAAAGAACAAGAAACTGTGTATTTCAAAGAGGCCATCAAAACAATGGTTCAAGCGGAATCTGACTCAGCAAAACTTCAAGACATAGCCAAAAGGGTTCTGAGCAGACCTCCATCTCCAAACTCATCAACAATAAAACTCTCCCAAGAAACCCATTGGATTAAAAAATACTAAAGTGGAAGTCTGATCAAAAGACCCACGTATTGACTTTGCTCAAATCCAGTGGTGAGGTGAAGCATATATCAAGGGAACAAGCACTGGGCCTGGGTGTTGAAGATCTACAAGATCTCCTTGAGCTTACACTCTGCAGGGATGAGGATGATACAGATTCCATGGACTTTGAATTACAATTCAAAGGACAAGTCAGGGAATTATTGATGAGGCAATAAAGATCCAAAAATAATGAAGAGTTTTGGCATCATCTGTTCCAGGGGGAGATTGTTGGGATTGAACCCTACCAAAGGAACAGTTGATTAAAGCCAAAACTGGATCAGATCAGTGGATCCAGAATAAGCAGTTGTTTGCTCTTTGTCTTTCCCCTTGAAAGTGATCCTATCATCTGCTGATCCCTAAACACTGTCCTTCACAACAACTGCTGATGACATCAAGACTGATGAAGACAAAGCACTGATGCTCAATCTGCTGCTATGGTTCAAGTACTGCTAAAGACACAAAGCACTGCTGGGGCTAAAGCATTGGAATGAAGAAGCAGTAGTTTACTTTCTTTATTGTATTGTAATTGTAATCAGTAGTTAGAAAGCAGCAGTTGTAATAGTCAGTGGTTAGAGGTTGTTAGGAGGTTAGATATCACTTTCATGGTGACGTCAGCAAAGATGCCACAATGGTTTGTTCTACACTATAAATAGAACAGTACCCTGTACTATTCTATTAGCTCTCTTCATCACCAAGTCATTCTGTACGAACAATCACTGTGAGCTCAGGTTGAGGGGGAGATTAGTGCATGCATGCATTGTGATTGATAGTTGTAATAAATACAATCATACGATTCCAAGATAAACATGTTTGCTAAAACTATTTCTCTCATTGATTGTGTGTTGAAAGTTTGTTTCATTTAATTCCGCTGCAATTTACTCGGTTTCATTTTCATCTTAATCAAACAAACACAATCATAAGAAACTCAGATCCTAACAGTCTAGAAACAAACAATTTATATTTTGAGTTGTTGAAACTATGATTTGTCTAAGAGATAACTATGTCTGTAATAACTGTTTTATTTGAGGGGTTATGGTATGGGACATAATGTTAACTATCCGGTAATTTAGTTGTTATGTATTTCTCCTGGACAATCTGTTTCGCTCAGAGCCGCGCCCCGATGTTTCCGCCATCGGTTGGTGTGTGACACACTCGAAACCTTGAGGTTTCGAGTCCCTTAATGCCAGTCGCAACCTCACTCGAAACCTCGAGGTTTCGAGTGATGAAGATTAATAACTTAATGAGATTTCGACTTCATTATGAGGTTTCGAGTCACAACCACCTGATTGCGAGTCGAAATCTCAGTCGCAACCTCAGTTGTCCTCGTGTTTTAGTAAGATTTCGAGTCGGAACCTTAGTCAAAACCACCTGATTCTCGAAACTTATTCTCTAAGTCTCGAAACCTACTCATCAATAGCTGTTAATGGAGATAAAACTGAAAAATCGTTTTTTTTTTTTGGATTTCGAGATATGGTTTCCTGTTTTAGTGATGATCTAATTTTATCAAAATATTTCAAAAATTTTATCTGATTATCTATTAATAGATTTCGAAAATCTATAGAAGACAAAACAGATCAAAACAGGAAAAAACACTCAATAATCCAAATTATATTCCAAAGCATAAAGGAATTTCGAATTTTCCTAAGAACACATGATGAACCCTAAACATAAGAACAAAATTCTGGAACCCGAAACCTGAATTTCAAGATTTTATAAACAGATTTCAGACATTGATATTACCCATATGATTTCGAGACAATGATTAAACATCCTTTTTTCCGAAAACAATGATTTTGGGACATGACTCGAAACCGGTTGTGATAATTATTAAGTTTTCAAAATTTCGTTTTCCAGATTTCAATCCCAGAATTAATATATACGAAAACAGAATTGATTTATCAACATATGCTCTGATACCACATGTTGATCAGTTATGTTTTAGGCATAATGGAAAACATGAAAACATACCCGTGATTGCAGACAGGCCAGCAGAGAATCCGGTGAGTGATGCAGCCATTGAAGTCGATATTTTTGTCAAGGTTATCTGGTTCCTCCTTAGGGTGCAATCTAATGATGGTGATAATGAAAACCAAATAGGGTGTTCGGTTATGAGAGAGAGGCCGAATTGATGTTATTAGAGTTATTAGGTTGTGTAACCTTTTAACCTCTAGATTAGTCTCCTTATATATGCACCCAAGAGGAAAATCTATATAATGTAAATGATTATAATGGCTACTAGATTAAATATTACATCATAATATATTAAATCTTACACTCATTTATTCCATGCCCCCGCTGACGAAAAGTTTTGGATCTTCCACTGTTTATTTAATATCTTGGTATCCACCACTTGTGGCCTAGTGGTGGAGAGGCTTGGTTTCTTTAATAGAGACTCGTGTTCATTCTCCACTTATGTCACTTTGGTGGATTAGGCAATGATAAATAGAGCATAGCCTCCTTGCAAAGGTGCCAGGCTCTTTCTTGAGCCCACCTGGGTTTTTCGTACAACCGTGTGTTACGCCAGAGAGTTCTGAGTTTTGCTCTTGTGGTTGCACAACGACAGTCAAGTGGCAGTCAGCGGTATGGTTTCCCAGGGGAACGACCAAGCAAAACTCTAAAGCCAGCTTGGACTCGGTTAAGACAACATAGTCAGGCCAGAGCAGGGCAACATGACTCTCAAATTTAAGGAGTGCGGTAACCTAATACAAGAAAGTCATTCTTCCAAAAAAAAATATAATATATTGGTAAATCATTTCATTGTATAAATATTTACCGGACGTCCGATGCTTTTTAGTCGAAAACAACAATTGTTTTAATATTGTCTTACACTTAAATGAGAAACAAAGCGATAAATACATCACCACACACCCATGGCATTATAGCCTAGTGGTATCTTGATGGTGGGATAAGACTTATGACCATTAGGTCATGGGTTCAATTCTCACAAATGGGGTTTTCCCAGATTTATTGGGTTTCCTCCTGAATTGGTGTATAGGCATTATTGCCTAGTGGAGATGGATATGATCGGGTGGTTCTGCTGGTGGCACGATGATACTCCAGTGGTCTGTCAGTGATCCTAATTTGCCATTCAAAAAAAAAAAAATAAAAAAATAAAAAAAAATACATCACGACACTAATACAAGTCAGTACAATTAGACCTAACTATCCATACACAAAATATCACACTAAAGTCGAAACCAAGTCGACGGTAGTCAGGGTCCACACCTTAAACCAATCTCCACTAATTTGCTCGATGAAAAATTATTGAGTTAGGGGCTGTTTGTTTACCTCTTAATGGTTCAGACCTCTTACTGGTTCAGCACTTAATGGTTCAGACTGTTTGTTTCACGAGCAGATGTCTGAATGGTTTAGACATTTGCCTCTGAATGGTTAAGATTTATACAGAGTCTGAATGGTTAAGACCTCTAATCTGAATTGGTCAGACATTTGCCTCTGAACGGTTAAGCATTATACAAGCTCTTAACGGTTCAGACCTCTTACTGGTTCAGCACTTAATGGTTCAGATATCTTACTGGTTCAGCGCTTAACCATTCAGATGTTGCCAAACAGCCCCTTAGTCCATCCGGTATAACTTTAGTAGTGTACATGTTTAATCCATTTTCTTTTATTTATTTTAGTGATTGATCGTGGCCTTTTGTATCTAGCATTTGAACCTTCGACTTTGCTAATATATGTGTTTAGCCCCTCTGTTTTTTTAAACTTCCCTTTTATTGATGGGGAATTTGCCTGTAATAATCCCAACTAGATGTCATTGACAATTGACAGCCCCACCTTTGAATATTCCCCATGCCAGTCTCACCTTTCACTTATTTTTCCTTCATCGGTCCTCAGTTAAAAAAACTTAAGTTTTTTTTACTGAATTACAAGTTGACGTTTTAGGGTTTTTAATCAGAACGAGGATACGAGTCGAATTATGTAAAACTTACCTTGAAATTGTGCTCCAAACGATGAAAACGGTGCTTCAATTTGGGTGTTTAAATTTCCAATTAACAAAAATCAAGTCGTTTGGAACACCGTTTCGAGGTAAGTTTTACATCAATTGACTCGTATCCTCGTTCTGATCAAAAGCCCTAATACGCCAGTTTGTAATTCGGAAATAAAACTTAACTCCGTTAAGTTTTTTTAACTCCATTAAGTTTTTTTAACTGAGAGCCGGTGGAGGAAAAATAGGTGAAAGGTGGGACTGGCATGGGGAATATTCAAAGGTGAGACTGACAATGGCCAATGACGTCTAGTTGAGATTATTACAGGCCAATTCCCCTTTATTGATTAGCTTTGTTCATATGTGTGTTTAGTGTCTATGCTTTAACTTTGGTTGTGTACATGTTTAATCCCTCTACTTTTAATTTTTTTAGTATTTCATCTTTTAGCCTTTTTCTCTTGCTAATGTGACGAACCAACCTGGAGGAATAGTAACCGTTTGCTATTGGTGGACAAACGCTATTGCTCCTGGACTTTAATAAAGCTACTCTACGATGAACATATTTTTACCAGTCTTAATGTAATTTTTATTGAGATTGTGTTATGAGTAGTATGTTCAAGTAACCGAAATACATACATATAGAGATGTAAAAAAAACCGGTATTAGAACCGAAACCGGAAAAAAACCGAAACCAGTTTTTTTAATAACCGGTTTCTAACCGAACCGAACCACCGTTTGTATATAGGTTAGTGTGTTTGATCTTTCTAACCAGTTTAAAAACCTAAGCGAGTTTTAAAAAAACCAGTTAACCGGATAAAAAACCGGTCTCCCAAACCAGGTTGAGGAGACCAGTTTGGGTTCCCACCAAGTAAAACCGGTTTTTTAACCGAACCGGTTATTAAAAAAATAGATTTGTACACCTCTACATACATACATATTATAATACTGAGATAAATTTTGCTTTCCGCCCCGCCAAGTGGGCGGGGCATAACACTAGTTATTAACAACAACGATGACGATGAGGACGACGACGACGACGACGACAACAACAGCAGCAACAACAAAATTATTATTGTTATTATTATTATTATTATATTCTAAACCACCATAAATACAATCATACAACTTCACATCACACGTAAAATCACACTTAAATCAAAATTATCTACTTATTCGTCCACCAAAATCATAAACCCGAACCAACCTTCATTTACTCAATTGTTAAATGTTGTCACACGAGTCGGGAATGAAGAAATGTGTGCGATGATTAGGGCTAAATATAAGTAGTTTAGTTGTTTGCAATTTCTGTATGATGTAATGTAATGTTTCTTGTGTCTTTTTAGTTTCTAATTTATGTAATGTTTTGTTTTTAGTTTTTATTATTTGAGATTAGTTTGTCACTTTATTATGTTTAATTAACTTATATATAATTTTAATAATACGAAAATAGAAAACGGATATATTAAAAAGTATTTGAGTTATAAATAAAATTTTAAAAGTGGTGATGATTTAAAAATGTAAGTATTAATAAGATTGTTTGTAGAATTGAAGAGAAATTGAATCTTTTTAATGTATTAGTAAAAACCGGATGTGAAAGCTGGCTAGACGCGTTTTTGAGTGCATTTGGCATTGGTGACCTATTGCCACTTATCTAATTTTGATTCGTGCATCATTTTTTTTTTCTTAAATACTAATTCTTCAATTAATTTAATTACTCAAATAACTTATATTTAAAGTTAAATCAATTTTATTTTCTTAACTACTAATTCTTAAAATTTAATTACTCAAATAACCTATATTTAAAGTTGAATAAAAAATTATATACACAATATTTCTTAAAAAAATTGTAAAGAAATATATCACACCATTTGATTCTTGGTGGCACGTATCATAATGAATTCAATACATCTTTTTTTTTTTTCGTAAGGTATAAATAAACCATGAAAATACTTCTCTATCTCAAAGAAACAAGTACAGATAATTAGAAAAACTCTGTTCACTACAAACAACACCATAAAAGTGCCCACCACAAGACGACGATAGAAAATGAGGGCATGACAACCCTGTTGCAATAAAATAAATTACCAAAAAATATCTTTATTTAATAACTATGAAATTTAATACAAACTTAATTCAATTCAAATACAAAACTAACATATCAAAATAATTATTCAAAATACATTTCATACCTACATACAATTTAAACCAAACTATCCAATATTTTTTCATGCCTCGACAATTTAAACCAATATCTAATATATCTCCTCGTAACCTCGATAATGGATCAAGTAAAAGGTTATCAGCATTCTATAAATTGATAGTGCTTTCAACATCAACAACTAAGGTGAGAGGAACTTGTTGTTCCCTCATCCACCTTACCTTCCTTGCAAGAAAAACATATTGGTGTCCAATCCACCTTACCTTCCTTGCAAGGAAAACTACAAATCATCCACAACTTATTATTCCAACAATCATGCTTCTTCTACTTTACCTTCAAAGCATGATGACTTGTCCAAACAACGTGGATACCGTTTTTACCATTCAATTTAAACAGAGAAACCACGATCGAAAAAAACCGGATTCGAAGAGATAAAACCATCCCTAAGAACTCATCCACCGGACCCATATCAAACCGAACCCCAAAACCAATGGATCCAACTTCCATCAAGCGTTTGCAGAATAATCAAATCAAAACACAAACATAAATATAAACAGAACCTGAATCAGAATAAGACAGAACAAGGTTTGATACAAGAAAGAGAAGAAAAACAGAACCTTAATTGGAACGAAAGGGTTCTGTTTACATGACGGCTAGGGTTAATACTTAAAGTGGGTATGCTGCAGAAGGGGCGAATGGTTGGTCTATATAGCAGTGAACAATTTAGGTTAAGAGGAATGGAAATTACTAAATTGACCTGAGGATCTAGAAAGTTTCATGACATAACATATGACATCAGTAAATTAATATTTTAGAATTTAAAACTTATGTTATTTTTTTTAACAGTCGGCAGATACGTATGTTATAATCATCAATATTATATACCATACGAAATCCAACAGCACCAGAAACTCTTTTTAGTTATTGGTTAAATAATTTTTTAATGATATTTTATTTATATTTAATAATGTTTATCCTTATTTTTTTAAACTTTAAATGCACATTTATGTTTACTTTTTTTTTTTCACATATAAATCCTATTGAGCGTTGAATGAACCCTTTGTGTTTTCAGAGTTTATTCAAAGAGATTGAAAAAAAAAAACATGTCCTTCGTTTTTTAGAGAAAAGTGTCAGGATAGCCCCAGTGATTTGCTTATTTTTCACATTTATTTCCTAACTTTCAAAAATTACAGCTATAGTCCCCAACTTTTGCAATTCCGTTCCCGAATAGTCCCTGATGCGGATGGGGGTTAGTTTTTGGTGTTAGTTGGGTGTGAAATGACTAGAATACCATTTTTCTCTATTTCTTCTTCTCTGTACCTCCCACCATTCCACCACCACCATTCCACCTCCACACCACCAAGCCACCACCACCACCATAACACCACCCTGCCATCACCGGTAACACACCCATCTACACCTCTTCCGCCACCACAAGCTCCCGCAATAACCTGCAACCCCCAACCACAATCGATAAACATGTATCTAACCCACCAATTGAGAAACCCCAACCACAATCCTTCGCCAAAACTCTAACCTTTCTAACTCCACTGCAACAGCTAACATCCCATGCCACCCCAACTCCCCACCGGAGATTTAACAAACTAACACACACCATCCACCTCTGATTAAACCTTCCCCCACTGAACCATTTAATTCCGGATAAACCCAACCTCCACCACTACAACCTCTGTCGATCTATCCACCAGCACCATACATGTCGCAGCCCCCGACCCCTACCGCGGGAGCGGGTGCCGCGAGATCAGATCAAGTGGTATCGGTGTTTATTAATTTGGCAGCGGAATTTAAACATCAGGACCGTAGTTAGGAAATATTTATCAGAGTTTAAAACACTAAGCTTTTATAATAAATAAATGAGATAAAATGTCACGACCCCCGATCCACCCTGGATGGAATCGGGAGCCGCGAACAGCCCAGTGGTACCGGTGATTATTTTGAAAAATATAGCAGCGGAAATTTCATCAGGACCGTGAGTTAGGAAAAATATCAGAGTTTAGAAAACACCAGATTTTATTTATTAAATAGATGGGATAAACCCATATTTTACAAATGTAGCTTTAATAAGGGATAAACCCAATTACATAAAACAATATTTCTTAATTTGATTTAATTAATAAAATAAGCCACTTCTTGATGCCTTTCAGTGCCGTATCCATCTCTTACTCCAATCTACTATAATTAACTGAAACGCGTTTTAAAAAGGTTTTGCCAGCAGGAAATACTGGTGAGTTCATTCTATTTACTAAAATGACACGTTTGTTATAATTTACAGTATTAAGAGAGATTACAATGTTTCAGATATCAACCAACTACCCACAGTATTTGTCATCGACTCGTTTCGGTGACTGTGGTCATATCACTATTGGCCACCCGTTTGTCCAATGGCAAAGATTATCAAGTAATGTATACAAAACCCCACATACTGGCTGTAATTTGGTGATTACATAAACTTAATCCCTGTAATTATAACTTTGAAAACATTTAAGAATTTATAAAGTACTTTGATAAAAAGAGAATGACTCACATTATAAGCATGCAGATTTATACGGCAAAGTTTAGCCTATAGATAAGCCTTGATACATTGCAGATTTATACAGGCAGAGCTTAGCCTATTGATTAGTCTTGTAATCCTAGTGCACATGAACTAGGTAAGTAACTAATACAGCATTTACGATAACTCACGAGATTAAAACCCTCACAACGAATGACAAAGTGCAATCACTTAAACATCCATCGGATTCACAACGAATGACAGAGTATTCCCCGAATTCGGGTGGTACTCAAACATCCTGTCGGAATCACGACTAATGACAAAGGATATCACTTAAACATCCGGTCGGATAATTTCAATCGATCGGATATTGAATCGTAGCAGCGATCTAGTTATTACCCTAATAACGAACAGAGTTTCGAGGTTTAGGGGTTTGATTGAAAGAAACGGAGATACAAAGAGTAGGACGACGTTTTAGACCGTCAAACTGAGCAAATTAATTAAGTCCCATTGCTGCCTGTTATATACTCCAAACTGGCACCCCCCCGCGAGTCGCGGAAGGCACCGGGGTCACCCCCGCGTATCGCGGCGATGGTTGGCCCGGCCTAGGCCTGCCACGTGTCTTGTATAGCCTTGGTGAGTCGACGGTTTTTCGAATTTCAATTCTGACAACGAGTTATGAGGATAATCGTTAAGTAGGAAATACCCCCCCATGAGTTTTTGGGGCCCTGATTCTAATTCTGATTGTTCTGAAAACTTTAGGGTTTATGTAGGATTACTTAGGGGTCTTAACTAAGGTTTCCTTGTGAATAAAATATAATAATAAATAATAGTTTTGGTGAGAGTTGTTATGGTTTGGGACAAAAAGGGAATAAAATGGTGAGAAAAGAAAATGGACCCACTTTGTAACTTTAGGGTTCAACTAGAAAGCCTCCTGGTAAAATATTGGGTAAAATCTTTTGAGCTATTTAAAAATATATATTGCACTTGTGTTAAGTATAATACCCCTAATTCAACCTTGTCCCTATGTCACGAGACAGAACCCCAATAAACTTAGTCGGGCAGAGCCCTGACATATGTTATGAGGCTCAGATCAATCGGAAAGGGTAGCGGTGATCGGGAGTTAAAACACTTAAAACAGGGCAGAACCTTATTATTTTTAGGAGGTAAATAATAATAAAAAAGAAAGAATTTTGGAAATACAGACATAGCCATAAAGAGAAGGAAAGGGAGCACTGTTTTCTTTGAAAGACTTCTTCTATTTATATTGGAAAACTTACGTGAATGCTAAACCAAAAATTATGTCGTGTCATTCATGCAATATTATTCCATATATAAATAAGTAACTTTTTCATGCATAAACACTTGTAACTTGTGCTTTGGGGATTTTTCAAAAAAAAGCTTGATTTTTTTGTTTTAACCCAAAGGTTTTTATTTTTTGCAATTTTAACCTTACAAAATTTGTTTTTTTAACTTTAACTTAAAACTTTTCATTATTTGCTATTTAACTTCACAACTTTTGTCAATTATACTTTTCGTCTTTCTTTTAACGTTTTTACGTTTTGATACGTATAGTTCTAAATTTTTCGAGTTAATACGACGCAACATACGAGTGTGATTCAACTTTTTTATGTTTTGTTTCAAATTTTGCAAGTTAACACGGCGCAACGTGCATGTGTGGTTCAACGTTTTTACCTCTATTTTTTCATGTTTGACAGGTTCGTCGCAACACGCAGATCCTAGGTCGAGTCAGTGTTGGTGGTCGATCATGGTTGTGTGACATTAATACTATTTGACACAGTTTTACGCCCCGCCGCAACACGGGGTGTGCTTTGTGGGTTTTCCAAAGAAAAAATGGTTATGCATATGGTTGTGTAACCTTGGCTTTAAGGGTTTTCCAAAAAAAATTGATTTTTTTACTTTTCACACAAAAGTATTTCATAAATTACCTTTAACCCAAAACTATTTGTTTTTTTTTTATTTTAACCCAAAACTTTTTATCTTTTGCAATCTATTCTCGCAACTTTTTTTACTTTTAACTTTGATCCTTTATAGTTTTCATTTTCCGCTTTATGCTTGGTTCTAAATTTTGTGACTTAACACATCGCAACGTGTGTCTTTGGTTTAACGTTTTTACGTGTCGTTCTAAATTTTGTGAGTTAACACGACGCAATGTGCGTGTATGGGTGAACGTTTTTACATCGTCTATTTTTTCCCGTTTGACAGGTTTAACATAACGTGCGAGTCCTAGATCGACTTAGTTATAACTAAAGAATTCCCGCCGCATTGCGGCGGGTCTCAATTCTAGTTATTTTGAAATTCCTGATGACACGTTTCATCTCAATCCATTCCAATTGAATTTGAAATTTTATTATATTACTATATTTATTATTATTTTTATATCTTACGTAAGTTTATAATTATTATTATTATAATTATATTTTATTAATTTATATATTATAATTAAGTTAACTGCTTTACTTAATGGCGCGTATAACTTCTAAAATATACCGTTTTATAAAATAATGAATATGTCATTAGAACGAGTATATTTTAGTCTACATTTGGGTCTAAGTTTCATTAAAAACAGAGTAGGTTCAATTTTTATAGTTTAATTATTAAACGGTTCATGGGTCCGTCCAGGTACTTCATATTTCTAGTAGTCAACTTACCCGTAATCTACCTGTCTAATAATATAAGTTTTTATATACTTTTATTTTATTTAGAAAGGTCACCCATATTAGGGCCAATCAATTAGTATAATATTTCAACCAACTATATATAAAATAGTGTTTAAAATTATTTGGGTTGAATATTTATATTAAAAATAAACTAGTTACTAGTTACTAGTGGTTAATAAATTTAACCAAACCTATAATTCTTATATAAAAAAATAGGAATGTTACATTCTCCCCACCTTGTTTTAAATCTCGTCCTCGAGATTTGGGTTACGATATTTCTTTTAGACTTATGTCATATTTTAGTCAATAAAAACAATATTAAGGTAGATGACACAGAATCAAAATATCAATTTTTGTGAATACGAGTTGTACAATAAGTATGATTCAATGGTTTAACTGAATTAGTTCAAGAAATCGATGTCAATTAAATGAGATGTAATGATATAATTTTCAAGGTGACTAGGTTCAAGCCAAAAGATATATGATCAATAGATATTTAAAATAAATGTGAAGGACTTTTAGAATTAATGAAATTCTTTGTCAAAAGAAAGCTTACTTTGATTGGCAACTGAGGAAGACTTAGAATTGACATGTTCAAAAATGAAATAAAAGCATGAAAAATGATTTGTCAAATATTTATGATATGAGAAAATCAAAGTGTTGAGATGAGTGAATTGCCAAGATACATCAAAAGACAATAGAGTTAGTGTATCATTGTTTAGAGTTCCAAATTGTTTTAATTGTAAAACAATGTGATAGTACACTATTAGTGACCATATATATATAATTTTTTTTTTCATACTATGTCCTAAAGATCAAAATATAATAAGAACAAGTTGTTTTGACATTGCCAACCATTATATTATATTTGTAAAGCAAATGTAATATATATTATTTGTGTCCCTGTCTGAACCGTATCTTACATATCAAATATAAATACTATGTAATATATATTATTTGTTACGCATTTTTACTATATGTAAATGGTCACCACTTTTAAATAAATATTATTTTAGTATTTTACTATACTATGTAAAATAACTTATTTTTACTATGTAATATATATTACAAAACACCGTAATGAAGTTATTACATTACAAAATATTTTAGTATTATTATTTTGTAAAAGAAATCACTATTATTTATAATGTTAAATGAAAGTTGTAAAATAAAGGTGTAAAAATATTTATTGTACAAAAGTATTTGTAAAATATTTTGTAAATATATAACACTTAATGGATTAATTCTATGTGATTACTTATTTTCATTTTGAAACCATATAACGTTGTGAATGTATTTACAAAGGTTGTAAATAAGTGAAAATGGGGACTATTCTTATTATTACAATGTTCCCCTTAACCCAACGTAGTTGATGAATACCATATTATTCTTATATGGTCATTTTCTTGTCAGAGCGTTACGGTACATAGTTACCACAAAACATGTGATAGACAATTATTTATATAATTTTATTCATCTCTCAAATTCTTGTATTGTTTTATGAAAATATGTCTTCTCCTTAAAGTATATATATTTTTATATGTATATATAAAATATTTTTACATATAGTTAAAATTTACTAATTAAGTATGATAACTTAATTTATATATATTAACTGGTCATTATCATGGTTGGATATTGGTTAGTGTTGCCTTGTTTAAGCATAGGTGATCAGTCCATGCCTAATTAAGGCTAGGCTATCCAATACCTGCCCTTGACAATAACCTTAGTACTTAAAAATAATACTAACACTACTATTATTAATATATTATTACTAATAATAAAATTATTAATAATAGATAACTTAAACATAAACTTAAATGAGAGTATACCTCAACATAATTGTTATACATATATATATAAAAATATAAATTCTTCACCTCAATGGTTTAACAAGAATTTATTGACTCGATATCAAAGAGTCACCGTTTTGCAATAATGCGGTTCACAGTGCAAAAAGCGGAATGATATTTGAGTTTGGATAAAATAACAAATCGGAATGAAGCCCTCCAGTGGTCTTCACAAATCAAACGAACCACATGCGTAACAAACAGTGCATGTGTAATGTGTGGATTTACCAAGAAATGAAATAGATCAATATTTACTATTATGAAAGAAATCCTCATGGTATGATGACCATTAGAGGAAGTAGAAATACGAAAATCAACTTATTATATGCAGAAGTCAGAAAAAGAAATATAAGAACTTTATCTGGAATTTCGTGTGATAACCGTTGTTAAGTGACATTACCAGGGAATGTCGAATAAAATGAAATAGGGAATTTGTAAAGGTATGTAACTTCTTTTGCAGTGATAATAATTATGACTCTGATTTAGACTGTGCACTGATGGTTGTGAAATCTTGTTACAACGTACCTCAGCGAGATTCATGTCGTTTTTAGGATCGCGTGGCAAAGTGCTTCTTTTTGATTTAGTAGTTCTTCTACTGACGGAATTAGCATTGGTGTCATCGTGCCCAATTTATATTTTCCAAAGGTCTTGCCTTGGAAGTCGTGTGTGATATACTTTAATGTCTGTGGACGTATAATTTAAGTTTCATGTATTTTCTTGTGCATTAGCACAACTTTACTTGTTTCTTACTTGCGTTAATAGTTTATGGTAACGCATTGGAAATTCTTATACTTTTGATAGTCTCCTAACTTAGAGGGTTCTTATTGCACGAATTACGGGGTAGATGATCAAACGAAATAATGTTTGATATCAGATTTAAAGAGATTCCTGATAAGGAAATCTAGACATATATGCTTGTGCTTTATTCCTAATTGACTTTTGGAATTTCTTATAGATATACATATTTATATAATCATATATTTCACATGCTGTAATATACATACCTTTCATAAGGTCAATGTATTTAACAGATTCGTAATTCCAATAACAATCAGATATCAGATCATGATACTATTTAGGGAAATCTTGTCACTTGTTTGACATATTATATACCCCGTCTTATCCGATTCACGCCGGAGAGGTAATCTCAGTATATCCGGACAAGCTGGAGAGTCTGCTACACCATACCCAGTCTTGCCGGAGAAAATTTTCTATTTCCCGTAAATAGTATCTTTTCAAGATTTTAAAAGTGCCTCTTTTATTAGGGCTTTTATCAAGGAAATTTGTATTCCAATAACATATTTTATTCTAAACCAAGTAATATCAATAAGCAAGAATTAATAGCAATTAAATGCTATTGCCTGCAATGTTCTAATCGTCATTCTTACGGTATACCAAAATTCATCATACTTTATTTACACAAATACTTGGCTTATCTTGAAGCTTATACTAAGGCATCTTTTCTTAAGTTCAAGTCTAAATACTATCCTGAGTGCTACCATAAAATATCAAGTTCCTAACTCTTCGTTTAAACTTAGGTATTTTATTACAGCACTTATTGGCTTAAAGCAGTGGCTCTGATACCACCTTCTGTCACGACCCCCGACCCACCCTGGATGGAATCGGGAGCCGCGAACAGCCCAGTGGTACCGGTGATTATTTTGAAAAATATTGCAGCGGAAATTTCATCAGGACCGTGAGTTAGAAAAAATATCAGAGTTTAGAAAACACCGGATTTTATTTATTAAATAGATGGGATAAACCCATATTTTACAAAGGTAGCTTTAATAAGGGATAAACCCAATTACATAAAACAATATTTGTTAATTTGATTTAATTAATAAAATAAGCCACTTCTTGATGCCTTTCAGAGCCGTATCCATCTCTTACTCCAATCTACTATAATTACCTGAAACGCGTTTTAAAAAGGTTTTGTCAGCAGGAAATACTGGTGAGTTCATTCTATTTACTAAAATGACACGTTTGTTATAATTTACAGTATTAAGAGAGATTACAATGTTTCAGATATCAACCAACTACCCACAGTATTTGTCATCGACTCGTTTCGGTGACTGTGGTCATATCACTATTGGCCACCCGTTTGTCCAATGGCAAAGATTATCAAGTAATGTATACAAAACCCCACATACTGGCTGTAATTTGGTGATTACATAAACGTAATCCCTGTAATTATAACTTTGAAAACATTTAAGAATTTATAAAGTACTTTGATAAAAAGAGAATGACTCACATTATAAGCATGCAGATTTATACGGCAAAGTTTAGCCTATAGATAAGCCTTGATACATTGCTGATTTATACAGGCAGAGCTTAGCCTATTGATTAGTCTTGTAATCCTAGTGCACACGAACTAGGTAAGTAACTAATACAGCATTTACGATAACTCACGAGATTAAAACCCTCACAACGAATGACAAAGTGCAATCACTTAAACATCCATCGGATTCACAACGAATGACAGAGTATTCCCCGAATTCGGGTGGTACTCAAACATCCTGTCGGAATCACGACTAATGACAAAGGATATCACTTAAACATCCGGTCGGATAATTTCAATCGATCGGATATTGAATCATAGCAGCGATCTAGTTATTACCCTAATAACGAACAGAGTTTCGAGGTTTAGGGGTTTGATTGAAAGAAACGGAGATACAAAGAGTAGGACGACGTTTTAGACCGTCGAACTGAGCAAATTAATTAAGTCCCATTGCTGCCTGTTATATACTCCAAACTAGCACCCCCCCCCCCCACGAGTCGCAGAAGGCACCGGGGTCACCCCCGCGTATCACGGCGATGGTCGGCCCGGCCTAGGCCTGCCACGTGTCTTGTATAGCCTTGGTGAGTCGACGGTTTTTTGAATTTCAATTCTGACAACGAGTTAGGAGGATAATCGTTAAGTAGGAAATACCCCCCCATGAGTTTTAGGGGCCCTGATTCTAATTCTGATTGTTCTGAAAACTTTAGGGTTTATGTAGGATTACTTAGGGGTCTTAACTAAGGTTTCCTTGTGAATAAAATAAAATAATAAATAATAGTTTTGGTGAGAGTTGTTATGGTTTGGGACAAAAAGGGAATAAAATGGTGAGAAAAGAAAATGGACCCACTTTGTAACTTTAGGGTTCAACTAGAAAGCCTCCTGGTAAAATATTGGGTAAAATCTTTTGAGCTATTTAAAAATATATATTGCACTTGTGTTAAGTATAATACCCCTAATTCAACCTTGTCCCTATGTCACGAGACAGAACCCCAATAAACTTAGTCGGGCAGAGCCCTGACATATGTTATGAGGCTCAGATCAATCGGAAAGGGTAGCGGTGATCGAGAGTTAAAACACTTAAAACAGGGCAGAACCTTATTATTTTTAGGAGGTAAATAATAATAAAAAAATAGAATATTGGAAATACACACATAGCCATAAAGAGAAGGAAAGGGAGCACTGTTTTCTTTGAAAGACTTCTTCTATTTATATTGGAAAACTTGCGTGAAGGCTAAACCAAAAATTATGTCGTGTCATTCATGCAATATTATTTTGAAATTCCTTATGACACGTTTCATCTCAATCCATTCCAATTGAATTTGAAACTAGAATTGAGACCCGCCGCAATGCGGCGGGGATTCTTTAGTTATAACTAAGTCGATCTAGGACCCGCACGTTATGTTAAACCTGTCAAACGGGAAAAAATAGACAATATAAAAATGTTCACCCACACACGCACGTTGCGTCATGTTAACTCGCAAAATTTAGAACGATACGTAAAAAAGTTAAACCAAAGACGCACGTTGCGATGTGTTAAGTCACAAAATTTAGAACCAAGCATAAAGCGAAAAATTTGCGGAAAATGAAAACTATAAAGGACCAAAGTTGAAAGTAAAAAAAAGTTGTGAGAATAGATTGCAAAAGATAAAATGTTTTGGGTTAAAAGTAAAAAAACAAACAGTTTTTGGTTAAAAGTAATATATGAAAAACTTTTGGCTGAAAAGTAAAAGAAAAATCAATTTTTTTTGGAAACCCCCAAAGGCAAGGTTACGACAACCATATGCATAACTATTTTTTTCTTCGGAAAACCCCCAAAGCACACGCCGCGTTGCGGCGGGGCGTAAAACGGCGTCAAATAGTACTAATGTCACACAACCGTTATTGACCACCAACACTGACTCGACCTAGGATCTGCGTGTTGCGACAAACCTGTCAAACATGAAAAAATAGAGGTAAAAACGTTGAACCACACGTGTACGTTGCGTCGTATTAACTTGCAAAATTTGAAACAAAACATAAAAAAGTTGAACCACACTTGTACGTTGCGTCGTATTAACTCGAAAAATTAAGAACTATACGTAAACCGAAAACTTGCCAAATATGAAATGTATAAGTGACAAAAGTTGTCAAGTTAAATTGCAAATAATGAAAAGTTTTGGGTTAAAGTTAAAAAAAAAAACAAATTATGTAGGGTTAAAATTGTAAAAGGTAAAAACTTTTAAGTTAAAAGTAATGAAAAGTTTGAGTTAAAGTTAAAAAAACAAATTACGTAGGGTTAAAATTTGTCACACCCCGAATTTCCACGTGTTACCGGTGGGCCCGGTAGGGGAGTATCGTGACGTGGTTGGCAACATAATAGTCAAACAACACAATATTTAAATGCACAGCGGAAGCAAAGTATAGATTTAATTCAACCAAACGATATTGTAATATTAAGTATCACAAATAGTCGAATATAAATCCACAGGTAGATCAAAATAAAAGGAAACAAATGTTCAACAGTTTATGACATCCAAGCTGGCGAGACTTAATGTGGATGCTAGGAGACAAGCCAGCCTATTTCGCGTAGTACCTGCACTTAACCTTTTTAAGAAAAATACGTCAGTTTACACTGGTAAATACAATCAACCGACTCATTTTGAAAAGAGTTTAAGAAAATGCATTTAAGGCACAAGGCACAAATAATATTTTATAACTTGGGATACTTATTAAATATATAAACTTGTACAGGATTTACATGTTTCTTATGCGTTCAGTAGCCCGGATCGAGCCGGGTTAAAGATCAATAAACACACCACTTTATTTATGAGACACTGACAGGTGTACGCCTACACCTGAGCGCTAAGGTCGTGGCCATTTCGAAAAATGATGCCAGGGATATCCGGGACACGGTCATTAACCCCCCAAAGGCTTTAAGCAACAAAACAAATTAAACGGAGACATCTCAATCATTTAACCATAATAAGATTAAATATTCAACACCCGACCAAGCGGTATTTTATATACCGTACCCAAGCCCGTATAGGGAAATAAGTTAAAAGTATTTACCTGAGTAAGTATAGTTCAAAATCAGTGAGTGCAAGTATCTTTTACTGGTTCTCCTAATCTGGAACGAAGGTTAATAATAACCTATTAGAATCCTAACGGGTCTTTAGTTAAGCTTACGCTTAGACCGGTTAGTTTTAAAGATACGGTTCGTACGCACGATTAAGCGAAGACCGGATAGAATGTGATTTAGACCCGACAAGTTTGAAGACTTGCTTAATATGGGTATATGATACACATTCTGGATTTTGAGATAAAACCGATAAGGTTTGACCCGTTTCGGCTAATTTATGTAAACTAGTTACATAAACCGAACCGAACGCGCATGAAGCGTAACGGGTATCCGTAAGAGTCCTAAACAGGTTTCCTAAGTTAACACACCTTAAATAAGTTGTGATATCAGTAGGATATCACCCATGATGCCCAAAACGAATTTAATCTCTTTATAAGCCCCGTAGGGGTATTTCGGTCATTTTAAAGATTATAAAAGGGTTTAATTAGACGCATGTGATCCGGGTCTGATTTGATCAGTAAAATAGCTTATTTTAACAGGTTATAACCTTTGGTAATAAGTCTTATATACTAAAATAGTTTTAAACCCAAACTATGCGTTAAATACGCGTATAAAGTCGTTTTAAGCGATATACGGGTTAAAATACGATTCTGAGTTTTCTGATCAAATAAACAGGCTCAAAATACTCCATTTATTATTTAAAATCAGTAGCAATTGGATTGGCACCATTTAGACTTGTAAAACTCATTTTATGGCCGAAAAGGGTATATTCGGTATTTACCGAATTAAGGCGCTAATCCAAGCTTATGATCAGTTTAAAAATAATTAAAAATCTTCAAAAATCCCAAAATATTATATTGCATCAGTGGGTAAAAGGTTTGGTGTCAAAAATTGGGTTTAGATAGGTTTTATGCTAATGACGCCGTTTAATTAATAAAAGCGTTCTTAATTACGTCATTAAGCATAACGCCTAATCTAGACCTCCGATTAACGTGAAATTTTCGGGACATGCAATATAATCAGTAACTAAGATTATGGCACTTTCACATTTCCAAAAATCTCGTTTTATGGTTATAAGGGCATTACGGTCAATATTTAGGCGATTAACGGAAACATCGGACGATTAGGGATTCGAGTGGTATAAACGCAGAGGCTTATACACACATGTAACTAGGTCCTAATGGAACTTTAAGGCATGCCTAAATCTATTTAAACCGGGTCAGAACTGAGGTCAACGCAAAAGTCAAACTTTTGCGTCTTTCGGCTCCGAATCGGTTCTAAATAGAAAGTTGTCGAATCAAACAAGTGTAGACAAGTTATTATACTTATTTTCAAGTTATATGACTGATAAAACAGGTTACACGCCTTCTGTATCATTAAATATGCGATTAAGGTTTCTGTTGACTTTTTCGGACAACCTTTGACTCGATAAACGACCTAGTTAGGATTCGAATCAGTGAGTGCCCTTTTAGGGGTTTATTACCCATATAAATACCAACTTATAACAACTTTCGATTCGACAAACCTCTGGACCGATTGTGATTTATCACACTGTCAAACCGTAGTTACGACGGTTTGATTTCTAGGCCATAAACTAAGCATAACTGAATTTAGAAGGATCAAATGCACTTACACACGTCTAAGGGATGTTTTGGAATGCTTGTATCAGGTCTTGAGCTCTTGAAAATGTCCAGGAATGAAATGTGCATGTATGTTGCAACTTTGTGATATTTATGAGCTTTTTGATCTTTCTAAGTTGATGCCAACAAGGTCTAGCATGATCTAAGATGCATGCATGTGTCCCCTATAAGCTACAAACCACTCTAGGCAGCCCATAGTTTCGAAAATCTGTGTTTTAAGTCGGTTAGATGATGAAAACAGACACCTGCCAGTGCTTCTGTTTGTTTTCTGCATCTGCAGACCGCACGCGGCCCGCATGGGCCTTAGTTAAATCGAAGGCGGGCCGCTTGGCCCTCCTGATCAGGTTAAACATGTTTTATTAATTGCACTTTGGCCCCTAGTCCCTCGAAAGGTCGTTTTCTCAATATTTCTTGCATTTTAAGGCTTTGTATTTTATATATAGGGGCTTTAATACTTATACCCACTTTTTCAAGTCCTCGGGTAACTTTGTGATCACCCGAAAAGCCCTAAATTTCAATGTTGACGATTCTAACCCCCGCACACAAATTTTATCACAACTTTCTCATACGGTAACGAAACTTGGTGAAATTTTTATGGTACGTTCTAGTGAGCATAATTAATCATTACAAAGCTTCGGGTTTGTCAAAAGGTCACTCCGAGGTATAACTTAAACATGTTGACACATTTAACCCCTGTAGTTTGTAATCTCTCACTTTCTTTCACAATTCGATTCGTATGATCCATGATCTATTCGTTTAAGGTTATAAACATCATGTAGGGTTATTGCAAAGTATATTTATCCATTGTTGACACTTTGAACCCTTATATTTACACGGTTTCACTGTTTGTCAACTTTAGTCCTTCAGGAACATTCTTTCACACGTTCAAGCCTATGACACGTGTCAACACATTATAGGACGTAAATTTTCGGGGTGTTACATCCTCACCCCCTTAAAAGAAATCTCGACCCGAGATTTACTGAAACAAGTAAGGGTACTTTTCTTTCATCGTGGATTCAACCTCCCACGTGAATTCGGGGCCTCTTCGGGCATCCCATTTGACCTTTACAAAAGGTATGTGCTTCCTTCGAAGCTTCCTCACCTGTCGATCTTCGATCGACAAAGGTTTTTCCACAAATTTCAAGCTCTCATCGATATGCACATCTGTATGAGGTATAACTACTGATTCGTCAGCAGAGTCAGCGAAACACTTCTTTAGATTGCAGATGTGGAACACATTGTGTATACTACTGAGCTCTTCAGGTAAGTTTAACTTATAGGCGACTGACCCGACACGTTCGATAACCTCGAAAGGTCCTACGTATCTCGGGCTTAGCTTACCTTTCTTACCAAATCGCATCACTCCCTTCCAGGGTGACACTTTAAGTAGGACTTTTTCACCCACTTCGAAGTGAAAATCCTTTCGACTTGGATCAGCGTAACTCTTCTGCCTATCCCGGGCAGCTTTGAGACGATCACGAATCTGGGCAATCTTGTCCGTCGTCTCGAACACTATCTCCGGTCCAGATAATTGGACATCTCCAACTTCTGCCCAACAAACGGGCGATCTACACTTTCTACCGTATAATGCCTCAAAAGGCGCAGCCTTGATGCTGGTATGGTAGCTATTGTTGTAGGAGAATTCAACCAACGGTAGGTGCTTATCCCAGCTACCACTCAAGTCAATCGCACATGCTCGAAGCATGTCTTCCAACGTTTGAATAGTACGCTCACTCTGACCGTCTGTCTGTGGATGGTAAGCCGTACTAAAGTTCAAACGTGTGCCCAAAGATTGTTGGAAGCTTTTCCAAAAATGTGATGTGTATCTAGTATCTCGGTCAGAGATAATAGACACAGGTATGCCATGTAAAGCTACAATCTTATCCACATACAGTTGGGCTAACATATCGGAGCTATAGGTCTCCTTAATAGGTAGGAAATGTGCTGACTTAGTCAGTCGGTCAACTATCACCCAGATGGTGTCATTTCCTTTCCTTGTCTTGGGTAACTTGGTGATAAAATCCATAGTTACCATTTCCCACTTCCAAGTAGGAAGTTCAGGTTGTTGTAGCAAACCTGACGGTTTTTGATGTTCTGCCTTGACTTGCGCACACGTCAAGCATTTAGCTACATAGGTAGCTACAGACTTCTTTAAGCCTATCCACCAATAATTTGCCCTAAGATCCTGGTACATTTTATCAGCTCCAGGATGAACAGAATATTTAGAGCTGTGGGCTTCCTGGAGGATAACATCTCGGAGTCCTCCATAAATTGGAACCCATATCCGTCCATTCAATCTAAGAATTCCATCCTTACTAAGAGATAACTGCTCCTCAGTTACTCCTAGCTTTTCGTTGGGTTAGTTAGCTTCCAACACAGCTTCCTTATGTGCAGCTAACAACCTTTCTATCAAGCTGTTCTTTATTTCCATGCTCTTGGCATTGATTCGGATGGGTTTCACCTTCTCCTTCCGACTCAAGGCATCGGCGACTACATTCGCCTTGCCGGGATGGTATCTTATTTCACAATCGTAATCATTCAGAGTTTCCATCCAACGGCGTTGCCTCATGTTCAAGTCCTTCTGGTTGAACAGATGTTGAAGGCTTTTGTGATCAGAATAGATCACACATTTTATTCCATATAAGTAGTGCCTCCACAGTTTTAGTGCGAATACAACGGCACCCAACTCTAGGTCGTGGGTGGTGTAATTCTTTTCGTGCACCTTTAACTGGCGTGAAGCATAGGCAATGACTTTGCCTTTCTGCATAAGCACACATCCCATCCCGGTGTGTGATGCATCACAATAAACTACAAACTCCTCTATTCCATCAGGCAATGTCAGTACTGGAGCATTGCTCAATTTTTGTTTCAGAATATCGAAGGATTCCTGCTGCTTAGGACCCCAGTCAAACTTAATCTTCTTACGTGTCAGCGAAGTCAGGGGTGCAGCAATCCTT
>JARYGA010018652.1:0-46827 GCA_030545235.1 Helianthus tuberosus | reverse complement strand
AGACGTTGATGTCGTCCAGAACTGTAACCTTTCGTTGAATATCGGTCATCGTATAAACTTATACGGGATGAAGGTGTAGGTTCGTGATTCCGGACCGAAACCGTGATTAGTGAGTGATTATGTTCAAGACGGGAGAGATTAGAGATAAACAAACAACTTCTTTGTATTAATCCGGTTGTATAACATTACAAAGCGGTCCGATTACAAGATAACCGAACAATACCAAAGGAGTATACATCCAGGGAGAGACCAAGTGGTGATCTCTCCCCCAAACACTAAAACTCTCTGTGAACTCTCTCAATGAGCTCACCCTCTCTCTCTCTCTTTGCAAATGAACAAGGGGTTGGTATTTATACCCACACCCACTTGTCTAGCAAACACACATGGTCAAACACATAACCCTCTTGTTTGACCACTTCAAACGAGCGGGTCAATACACATTTGTTTGACCGTTTCACTAACTATTACATTATCAGCATAAAATAATAACTAATCTATTCGAACAGCATATGACACAAAAACTACACCAACAAATTCCCCCTTGTCCGTTGCTGTCGAATGCCGAAAATGCAACTGCAATCGATCTTCAGTCAAGTATTTGTTGATGTTATCTTCTCTATGTTAACAAATTCCCCCTTGACCGATGATCCTGGAAAATAGTATCTTCACTTGAATCTTCATACCAAACCCTTGAAGCTTTTCGTATAGTATTTCCCCCTCAAAGTACGCGTATCCGGTTGAGTGTTGTGCAATTTCCTCGCAAGGCTAAATTGACCGATCTTCCGCTTATCTTCCAATACTCCAACCGGCATTTGATAAGGGTTCCATTCTATAAAAACTGCATCAAGTCTTGATATTGTCATAAGAACTCCATTTCATTCAAGCATACTACATTGGTAGAGTTTTCTGGTGAACTGTCTTCTATAAACCATCTTTGTGGAATCGACCAAGTAATGCACTTTGATCTTCAGCATCAACACTCAGGAAGTCAACTAGACCGAGTATATCACTTGCAAGCTCAACAAGCATGCTTAGTTGAACTACATCCAGATCTCATTGTCTCGCCTTTGTGAAGTTGACCAAGTAATGCACTACGGATCTTCAGCATCAGTACTCAGGATGTCAGCTTGACCAAGTACATCGTTTGCGAACTCAACGAATTGAATTACACCCAGATCCTTGTAAAATCTCATAAAGATTCCCCCAGGTCTTCAGTGAACAGTGCTTTGAAACTACTGTAGACTTTAGATACCTGTATGTTTCTGTGCAAAACCCTTCACGCTGGCTGGAGAATTAATTAAAATCCTCAAATATGTGTATGTGCAAAACATTCCACGCAGAACCTTTGGTATCACCAGAAAAACACAAACTCCACCACCTGTGATTGCGTTTAGAAATTTACTGAAGAAATTCCAAAACATATGAAAATTTTTATCCCCCCATTTCTTTGGTAAAATCTCTAAACCTTAACAAATTCCCTCCTCTGAGCGGAACTGTCGTCATCAGATTCTTTCCACTGACCATAATCTTTCAAATGTTCTCGGTTTTTCTTAAAATCACGAAAGCAACTTTCTTCTTTGCATATTCTAGTTGATAATGAAAGTCCCCTAGCCTCGTAGGATCCGATTTGTATCCCCCCCAAAGTTCTGCTAACACCTAATCCGAAAGCTTCCATCATAGGCATAACTCTTCGAGTTTGTGAACTCGTTAGGACCGGTCTTGGCTCTCTAGGTTCCTCCAATCGTTACCAAATGCGAGAATATGAAAATAAACAAAATTCTTTCAAGCATGTACGAACACCGATAACAAAACAAAATTTCACATGCGGAAGAAAAATATACCGTTTTTGGCCCATAATAGTCACGTCACAAATTTTGACATTTGCATCGGTAACCGTGACTACCCCACGTTTAACAAAAATCAAGTTTCCATCATACCTCATCATCCCGCGCGCTCCCGAACCCGTACAAATTTGGCGTTGAAAAATAGATAAACTTGGCGAACACCCGACCCCCACTTTGCAAATCATGTAAGATCCTTGGACCATGTTGTGATCGTGTAATCCCGACCAACTACAATTGAACTTATAAGACCCGACCCATGTGAACTTTAATATCTAAATTCACGGATGTGAAATTTAAACTAATTGAGGTTGACTAAACAAACTTTTAATACACCTGACATCAACAAGACTAGACCTGGCAAACGGGACGGGTCAGGTCGGGTCATGGGTCAAAATGGGTTTGGGTCAAAACGGGTTCGGGTCAAAACGGGTCAATTATAAAAATGGTTGTTTTGGTTCGGGTTAAAACGAGTCTGGGTCGGAACGGGTCCGAGTCAGAACGGGTCCGGGTCGGAACGGGTTTCGGGTCGGGTCGGGTTAGTTTTTTTTTTTTAAGAATATAACTTTGTTGATCATACTTGACACGTTAATTATTATTAAAAAAAACTAAAACTTTTGAACAAAAACTGAGTCACAATTTGACCAAAAAATTACTCCTTTTGACCCATTCTGTAACAACACTCACCAAAACTATTATTTCTTATTATATTTTGTCCAAAAGGAAACCCTAATTAAGACCCTCAAGTGATCCTGCATAAACCCTAAAATTTTCAGAACAATTGGAATCAGGATCAGTGCCCCTAAAACTCAAGGGGGGGGGGGGGTATTTCCCCGTTAGTATTATCTAAACAGTTTTATGTGTGATTTGAATTTGCATGAACAACCAGGACACGGGGCTACCCTATGATAGGGTGGCACCCCTCGCGCCACGCGACAGCCCCTAGCGCCACGCGAGGGGGCTGTTTTTCAGGTATAATTATAGGGGTGTGGGACTTAGATTTCTGCGTTCGTTCGACGTTAAAATTTGTTTTACACTTCAAGATATCGTCTGATTACTATAAAAACACACACGATCACGAAACGCTGCCGCTAAAACAGGGTAATAACTCGATCGCTGCTACGATTCAATTTCCGATCGATTGAAACTATCCAATGGATGTTTAAGTGCTGCCCACATTAGGGTTATGCTTTGTCATTCGTCGTAAATTCGATGGATGTTTAAGTATCGCACTTTGTCATTCGTTGTGAGGGTTTAAATCTCGTGAGTTATCGTAAATGCTGTATTAGTTACTGACCTAGTTTGTATGCATGTTGTTTAAATTTAGGTTAAAAGGCTAATCAGTAGGCTTAAACTCTGCCCGTTAAATCTGCAATGTGAGTCATTCTCTTTTTATCAACATTATTTTACAATACTCCATTTTCAAATGTTATAATTACAGGGAGTAAGTCGTGGTTATCTTGAATCACTGGCTAGTGGGGTATTGTGCACATTACTAAATTTCTCCCGATTAGGTTCATTGACCTACCAGGGATAATCATCACTACTTGGGGCGGGACCCAATAGTGGTATGACCATCGTCACCATTGTGACACGGCGCCAGATAAAAATAAGATAGAAGCCATTGTAATCGCTCTTATGCTGTAATTTATAAGTATGTGTCCATTTATGCAAAATGAGTGACTCGCGAGCATTTCCCTGCTGATAAAATATTTTTAAACCATGTTTCAGGCGACCTGCTATAAATCAAGGACACGTGCTACGGAGCACTAACAAGCTTGAAGAGGTGGCTCAGTTAAAATAAATAAACATGTTTTTATAAAACAGGGAATTTCCTAGTTAAATTACTCTATTGTAAATTACGGGGTTTATCTCAAATTTATGGAATGAAATAATTGGGCATTTTGAGTTTTAAAAGATCCTGTTAAAAATCTTCCGCTGTCACATCATTGATACCACGGGTTCCTGTCCCGCGGCTCCTGACCGGGTCAAACCGGGGCTGGGCCGTGACAGGAAAAGATGGTATCAGAGCTACTGAAAGAGCCACTGATTTAAGCCTATTAAATATTTAAATATACTTAATTTTCCTAATTACCATTTTGTGATTATGTGCTTTATTAACTGACTACTTGTTAGTTACAGTATGGGTAAGCAGAAAGTGTCAGATATCTATCTTAAATTAGATAGTATATCAAAAGATAAGGGATCATCATACTCAAAACATTCAGTAAATACTGAGGAAGGAATATTTGTCCGTAAGGCACAGTATGAGGAACCACTTTCTCCTAATAAAAGAATTTTGATTATTAGAAAAAGTCAAGAGAAAATGAAAAAGTCACAGAAAACCCAGAATTTAGATAATAACCCCCATGGGAAGACAAGTTAGATGAAAAATGGACAAATCTCTATATGCTAGCCACTGTAGCAGTAAATGCAAATCTTTAAATACCCTGACTCAGTTATAGCACCCATATTACCTACAAGTCAGAAACTTTACCCAGTAAATAAATAATTTTACAATAAACCCTAGTATATTTTAATTTTCAGTTATCCTTTGTATTAAATTAGTTACACGGTATGTAATAATACTTGAAGGTTATCTGTGAAATTTTGTTATAAAATTTTTTAACTTAGCATTTTGTGTGTATTTTGCATATATGCTAAACAGCATGAATGAGTTATCTGAAGCCCTTCAAAATCTCAATCTCTATCCGGTGAAAGTAGAAGTTTCCAAAGACTTTACTGGTTACATACCCAATGTGGAAGAACCTATGGAATTCCATGCTCCAACTCTGGAAAAACCAAAGCCTAAGAAAAAGAGAAGATTTGTAGGCTGGAGGCGTGTGCGTAGGAGGAAACCAGCAACTAGAAAGGTTCCCAAAATAGAAAATCCCATAGATAAAGGAAAAGGGATTGAGATTGAGGAAGGTTCTAGGCAAACCGAAATGGAAATTGGAGAAAGCTCGAGGCAAGTTGAGGAGTTGCCATTTCAGGAGGAATTGGATCGTGTATTGGCAAGCTGTTATATCATTAGACCTATCAATACCAACCTTTATCCTTATCCTGCTGAAACTCAACTTCCAATAAACTTAGAACCAGTCATCCCAGAACCTTTAATCCATACTCAACCTTTAGGAGAAATGGACGAATGGTGGACCAACGACTGGCAGTTTCAAAACCTCCTTAATAACCCTTAAACCTTTTTCCCTCAGTTCGACCCAGAACCTACACCAAATCCACCAATGAGTAATGAAAACTTAGCTGAACTCCGCCATTTTGGCGAAGAGCTAATGGATGCCGGGAATAGGATCTGGGAGATAGGAGGACAAATCTCCTAGAAGTACGACGAGAGGGAACATCGCTTTTGAAATACCAGCAGACTAGGAATAGTGTGATTGTGAAGTTATGATTGTATAATAATATAATAATCAAAATAAAACGTGTAAAATAAACAATAAAACTTGTGTAAAATAATCAGTTTGTACGGATGCATAATATAATATAAAAATGGAAGTCAAGAAATTGACAATTTTGGCTATACGTGTTAATATAATTTTGTGCAATTGTTTTGTTATGTTTAATTATTAATTATTTTATACTAATCACTTATATAAATTAATTACCAGATGGAAAACGCTGGTAATGAACCAGTTAATGAAGTTAATCAATCCAAGCACAATCATGAAGATCAATTTCTAAATAGGCAAGATATTGAGAATATCGTTGCTCAAGGAATAGCTAATGTTATCCCCGCAATCCTTGCTGCTGCTCAGAAACCTGTTGAATCTCAACAAATTATCCCTAGTAAACGCACACAAGGTGACAATTTTAGTAATAGTATAAACGGAGGCGGCAATCATATTAATAACGACAATGATGGGTTGCAAGCTCCACTCCCTAAGAAAATGAAAGCTGCAACGCCTGGTTGCACTTACAAAGAATTCCTTGCTTGTAAACCAGCTGAATTTGCAGGCAATGAAGGGGTAACTGTAGCACTGCGTTGGTTAGAAAAGACAGAAGCAGTAATTATGATAAGTAAATGTGCTGAAGAAGACAAGGTTATGTATGCTTCAAATCTTTTCAAAGAAGGGGCGTTAGAATGGTGGAATACAATACTTCAAGCCAAAGGAAGAAAGGTGGCCTATGCCATGAATTGGGAGGATTTTAAGAAGTTAATGGAAATAAAATTCTGTCCCGAGTATGAAAAGAAATAAATGGCAAATAGGTTCCTGAACCATCGGATGATGGATGTAGATTGTCGAAGGTATACATCGACATTCTTCGAGTATGCGAGAGTAGTACCAACCCTGGCTTCGCCAGAACCAGTACTTATTTCCCGCTATATCTGGGGATTGATTGGCGAAATCCGTAATATCGTCAAGGCTGCAAAACCCCGCACGATTGATGATGCGGTGGATTTAGCCAACACTCTGACTGACGAACTGGTACGGACGCGAGAAGAGAATAGAAAGAAGGAAGTGGCCTAAAAGATTACCCAAGGATTCCGTATGGGTAACCGTAACAATTTCAAGAGAATAGGAACCGGGCAATCTTCCCCTGGTCCAATTTGTAATTCTTGCAAAAGGAAGCATTTTAGAAGATGCAAGGGATTTTGCAATTTTTGCAAAATTCCGGGGCATCAAGAGGAAGATTGCAGGAAGAAGAGATTCACAGTTTGTTACAACTGTGGAGAAGCTGGACATCTTAGGCCAGACTGCCCGAAATTGGCCAAACCAGCTGATAACAAAGCTAAGCCTGCAGAAGGAACTACCAAGAAGAACGTAAGAGTCTTCCAACTGACTACTCAGGAAGCATAGCTAATGCGGGATGTGATAGCTGGTACGTTCCTAGTTCACAACGTTTATGCAAAAGTATTATTTGACTCTGGTGCAAACCAAAGTTTTATAAATACTTCATTCTGTCAAGCACTTAAGTTACCCTTAGAACAACTTAGACAGATTCTTACAGTCGAAATGGCAGACGGAAATTCCGTTAACATAGATAAGGTTTTGCAACAAGGAAGGATAGAACTCTTAGGACATAAATTTTCTGCAAACCTGTTACCTATGAAATTAGCTGGATTCGATGTTGTGTTAGGAATGGATTGATTAGTAGCCAACCATGCTCGAATTCTTTGTGATAAGAATTCCATAGAAATTCATACAACCACAGGAGAATTAGTGGTGATTACAGGAGATAAGCCACGAAAGCCATTGAAATTCATTTCAATAATGAAATTGGCCAGTTATTCCAGAAAACAAGAAATGGTGTATATGATTTCAGTAATCATTAACACGAAAAGTAAAGAACTTAAGGACATTCCAGTAGTATCGGAATATGTGGATGTATTCCCGGAAGAACTACCTGGATTACCACCTGATAGGGAGGTAGAATTTAGAATTCATCTAATTCCTGGAACTACACCGATAGCCAAAGCACCCTATCGGTTAGCACCCACCGAAATGTTAGAATTGAAAAAGCAATTAGATGAATTACTGAGCAAAGGATTTATACAACCTAGCTCATCCCCATGGGGAGCGCAAGTGTTGTTTGTAAAGAAGAAAGATGGTTCGATGAGAATGTGTATCGATTATAGAGAATTAAATAAAGTTACAATTAAGAATCGATACCCATTACCTAGGATTGATGATCTTTTCGATCAACTCCAGGGAGCTAGATATTTTTCTAAAATAGATTTACGCTCCGGATATCATTAATTGAAAGTACAAGAAGAAGACATACCTAAAACTGTTTTCAGAACTAGGTATGGTCATTACGAGTTTACAGTCATGCCCTTTGGGTTAACAAATGCTCCTGCATCATTTATGGACATGATGAATAGAATCTGTAAACCGTATTTGGATAAATTTGTAATTGTCTTTATCGACGATATACTTATTTATTCCAAAAGTCAGGAGGAACATTGTGAGCACCTGCATGTACTCTTAACCTTGTTAAGAAAGAAGAATCTTTATGCCAAATTCTCAAAATGTGAATTTTGGTTACAAGAAGTGCAATTCTTAGGACACATGGTGAACCACAATGGTATTTATGTAGATCCTGCTAAGACAGAAGCGATCACTACATGGAAAGTTCCGCAATCAGCGATGGAAATTAGAAGGTTTATAGGTTTAGCCGGATATTATAGACGGTTTATTAAGGATTTTTCTAGAATAGCCGTGCCATTAACTAAGCTAACCTGTAAATCAGTTAAGTTTGAATGGGGACCCAAACAAGATGAGGCTTTTAAGGTTTTAAAACAGAAATTAACCAATGCTCCAGTTCTAGCTTTACCGAAAGGAACAGAAGATTTTGAAGTATATTGTGATGCTTCAAAGTTAGGATTAGGATGTGTGCTTATGAAACGCAAGAAGGTAATTGCGTATGCATCAAGGCAATTGAAAAAGCACGAAGAAAATTATACGACTCATGACTTGGAGTTAGGAGCCATAATTTTTGCACTTAAAATTTGGAGGCATTATCTGTATGGAAGTAAGTTTACTGTCTATACGGATCATAAGAGTTTAAGATATATATTTGGGCAAAAAGAATTAAACATGAGGCAAAGGAGATGGATGGAAATCCTAAGTGATTATGACTGTGATATTCAATATCACGAAGGAAAAGCAAACGTAGTTGCTGCCGCCTGAAGTCGTAAGTATCATGAGAAACAACGAAGAGTTCGTGCTCTTAGATTAAGTTTACAATTAAATTTAATGGACCAACTGAAAGGCATTCAAGAAACAGCAATCAAGGATGATGTTGAAGGAATAAAAGGGCGAATTAAAGAATTAGAACAAGGTAATGATGGAATTTGGAGACTCCATAAGAAAAGGATTTGGGTACCTAAGCAGGGAGAATTAAGAAATCAAATTCTAGAGGAAGCTCATAAATCTAGGTATACCATGCATCCTGGTAACAATAAGATGTACCAAGATTTAAGAAATAACTTCTGGTGGATAGGAATGAAAAAGGACATAGCTAGATATGTTTCTAAATGTCTAACTTGTTCACAAGTTAAGGCAGAACACCAGAAAACTTTGGGTTTACTACAAAAACTAGAAATGCCTGTATGGAAATGGGAACTTATAACAATGGATTTTGTTACTAAGTTACCCAAAACCAGAAAGGGTAATGACGCGATTTGGGTAATTGTGGATCGATTAACCAAATCAGCTCATTTTCTACCTATGAAAGAAACCTTTAGCATGGAAAGGTTGGCAAAGTTGTATGTAGATGAAGTTGTATCCTTACATGGAGTTCCACTCTCCATTGTATCGGATAGGGATTGTCGTTTCACTTCCCACTCCTGGAAAAGTTTCCAAGAAGCTATGGGAACCCGACTAAATCTAAGTACTGCATATCATCCTCAAACAGACGGAAAAAGTGAAAGGACAATCCAAACTCTGGAAGACATGCTTAGGGCATGGGTGATTGATTTTGGTGGAAATTGGGACAACCATTTACCCTTAATTGAATTCTCCTATAACAATAGTTATCATTCAAGCATTGAAACTGCCCCGTTCAAAGCACTGTATAGACGTAAGTGTAGAACTCCAGTGTGTTGGGCAGAGATAGGAGAAAGTTAATTATCAGGTCCTGAAATTGTGCAAGAAACTACCGACAAGATCACTCAAATCAAGGAAAGATTAAAGATGGCTCGTGATCATCAGAAGAGTTATGCAGATAATCGACGTAAGCCATTAGAATTTCAAGTCGGAGACAAGGTATTATTAAAAGTGTCCCCTTGGAAAGGAGTTGTTCGGTTTGGTAAGAAAGGAAAGCTGAGCCCAAGATACGTAGGACCATTTTCAGTAATCCAACGTATAGGACCAGTTGCTTATCGTTTACAACTACCAGAAGAATTGGTTGGAGTACATGATGTATTTCATGTATCTAACCTCAAGAAATGTCTATCTGACGAATCTTTGGTAGTACCTCTTCAGGATATAGAGGTAAACGAAAGATTAAAATTTGTTGAGAAACCTCTTCAGATAGAAGAAATAAAGGTTAAGTTTCTCAAACGCAAACAGTTAGTACTTGTCAAGGTCAAGTGGGATTCAAGGAGAGGACCAGAATACACTTGGGAATTGGAATCGGAGATGAAACGAAAGTATCCTCACTTATTACAGTAAATCTCGAGGACGAGATTTTTATTAAGGTGGGGAGAATGTAACAACACTCACCAAAACTATTATTTCTTATTATATTTTGTCCAAAAGGAAACCCTAATCAAGACACCCAAGTGATCCTGCATAAACCCTAAAATTTTCAGAACAATTGGAATCAGGATCAGGGCCCCTAAAACTCAGGGGGGTATTTCCCCGTTAGTATTATCTAAACAGTTTTACGTGTGATTTGAATTTGCATGAACGACCAACTCACCAAAGCTACCAGGACACGGGGCTACCCTATGATAGGGTGGCACCCCTCGCGCCACGAGAGGGGGCTGTTTTTCAGGTATAAATATAGGGGTGTGGGACTTAGATTTCTGCGTTCGTTCGACGTTAAAATTCGTTTTACACTTCAAGATATCGTCTGATTACTATAAAAACACACACGATCACGAAACGCTGCCGCTAAAACAGGGTAATAACTCGATCGCTGCTACGATTCAATGTCCGATCGATTGAAACTATCCAATGGATGTTTATGTGCTGCCCTCATAGGGTTATGCTTTGTCATTCGTCGTAAATTCGATGGATGTTTAAGTATCACACTTTATCATTCGTTGTGAGGGTTTAAATCTCGTGAGTTATCATAAATGTTGTATTAGTTACTGACCTAGTTTGTGAGCATGTTGTTTAAATTTAGGTTAAAAGGCTAATCAGTAGGCTTAAACTCTGCCCGTTAAATCTGCAATGTGAGTCATTCTCTTTTTATCAACATTATTTAACAATACTCCATTTTCAAATGTTGTAATTACAGGAAGTAATTCGTGGTTATCTTGAATCACTAGCTAGTGGGGTATTGTGCACTTTACTAAAGTTCTCCCGATTAGGTTCATTGACCTACCAGGGATAATCATCACTACTTGGGTGGGATCCAATAGTGGTATGACCATCGTCACCATTGTGACACGGCGCCAGATAAAAATAAGATAGAAGCCATTGTAATCGCTCTTATGCTGTAATTTATGACTATGTGTCAATTTATGCAAAATGAGTGACTCGCCAGCATTTCCCCGCTCATAAATTATTTTTAAAACATGTTTCAGGCAACCTGCTATAAATCAAGGACACGTGCTATGGAGCACTAACAAGCTTGAAGAGGTGGCTCAGTTAAAATAAATAAACATGTTTTAATAAAACAGGGAATTTCCTAGTTAAATTACTCTATTGTAAATTACGGGGTTTATCTCCAATTTATTGAATAAAATAATTGGGCATTTTGAGTTTTAAAAGATCCTGTTAAAAATCTTCCGCTGTCACATCATTGATACCACGGGTTCCTGTCCCGCGGCTCCTGACCGGGTCAAACCCGGGCTGGGGCCGTGACACATTCCCCAACCACTTAAACTTACAGCATCACTGGTGCCAAGACTGATTGCCAAATCCCGTCCTCGCCTCAAACGCAATTTGACTAGGCCTGAACAATTAAAAGGTTACAGGGGTCATGGCTTCAGAGCCACAGTCAAGAGACAAGCATTCAAAGGGAAAACAATTATGCCACAAACATTCAATTGTGCACACTCACCCAGTTACCCACTCACAGATGTGTAGAATATAACCAAAATGAATCACATCCAGATTGTAAAATGGCAAGTAAATTATGGATTGAAAATGCAGATTGAGTGCTTGTATGTTACAGATTGGATGTTGACTGAACATGTGTTGACAAGGGATCATACAGTTTATCGAAATACAAAGAAGCAGTTAAGGAGACATTGAAACACCGTTATCATATATCAAACCAAATTCTATTTTGATGCAACTCCTTATTTGAAACATAAGACCAAACACAACAGATCCAATTTGAAACACTATGACACTCCAAAAACATCAAAATACCTCTATTTCGAAATACAAAGATACAATTTCAAAAAGAAAATCCAATGTATTTTGATGCATAATGGGATCGGACTTCGAAACAGAATTTCGAAACACACAAAAACAAAACAGAACATTGAAATATATCTATTTTGAAATACAAAGACCCCCTTTTGAAATACATCGAAATAGGTGAAATCGATGTACACTGTTCGTCTTCCCCAAACACTTCAAGTTCTAGTTTCATTTAGGCAATTCAACAAACAATTGGTGATCAAGGATTAGATAGATGTAAACATTCTAAAAAAAATAGATCAAAAAGTTTACCTCTAGGGTTAGAGACGGGAACAATGTAGAAGACGGTTATGGCTGAGATTATTAAGAACGAATCGATGATTTCATAAGCGAGATTAAGCAGAGAAGATTTAAGATTTTCAGCCTCCATTTTTCACGTAGAGACCCGTTCTATTTTGATGTTCAACCCTAATTCACCAGTTCCATTTTTTATCTTGACCCGTTCTAACCCGTTCCAGGTTTGTCATCTTTTTTATCTAACCCATTTTAACCCATCAAAGTTTATAATAGACACAGATCAACCCAAAAATTTATTATTATGACCCATATGGACCCAAACTAAGCTGGACGGGTTACTTTTGCCAGGCCTAAACAAGACCATGTACGTTGAATTCAAAAGTAAGTATTGACTTTCAACTCCATTTCCCATCTAACGAGGTCTACTAATGTTTTTTTTTAATTCACACAACCATCAGAAATGCAACAATATTATATACGCACAAACCTGGCATTTCTTGTAGGCCCAAAAGCAATATGAATAAAGCAACTAGTGGGGCCCAACCCATTCAACATGCACTTTGCAAACCTAGCCACATATATCCAAGCACTAGCGTTTCCACCATGCACCTCAAGTAGGCCCGTTTGGAACATTCTGGCTGCCAAAAAAATCGCCCATCATTGAGTAATCACTACAATCCATAAACTCAGCCCAAACATTAATCAAGCCCATGCAAATATGAGCATCTCAAACCTAGCCGACAAAAAAACAACATTTACGCTCAGGAGAAAAAAAGAAAAACGCCGCTAACATCATCTTCTTCTTTTCTTTGTGATACACAGCCGCCATCACCTGATATCATCGACCTTTCTTCGATGAACAATAGCAGCAGCCGTCATCCACCTTATACCACTCTAATCTCGTTGGAAAACATCTTCAACCGGCCGACAAGAGTCATTACACCTGCCGACATGAGGATTACAGCCACCATCATGCCCCGTAGCGATTCCAGGGTGCCGGAAACAACCATCTACCGCCACAATCACGAACAATTAAGTGGGCCGACGAACAGTGAAGACTCTCCAACTAAAACCCACGAACCATCAATGATTGTTGGACGAAGACTGGGCGACGAACCATGAGTCTTCGCTGATGTAGTCTTCATCACAAGCAGAGAGTGTTCGTTGACATCAAGTCTTCGTCGACAATGAGGGTTCGTCCAGAAGGAGTCTTCGTCAGGTGAGCATGAGTCTTCGTCAAACAAACAAAGGGTTCGTCAAACCCTTAACTATTCGTCAAATTAATAAAGGGTTCGTCAAACTCTTAACCCTTCGTCAAACATATTAACCCTTCGTCAAACATCTTAACTGTTCGTCAAACCCTTAACCCTTCATCAAACATTTAAGTCTTCGTCGGCCAGTTGAGTCTTCGTCAGGGATTCTTCGTGGTTCACTTCTGAAGAAACCCTATCTTCTCTAACAGCCGCCACCAAGCATCAAGAATACAGCAACTGTTCTTTTCCAGATTTGAGGAAAAACCCTCAAAAAATGATTAAAACTTGAAATACTTGGTGTAAAACATAAAACCCAACTCTTGTGTATGGTCTGTTTCATCTAGACCCGCATATTACGGTCTAGATCTGGGTTTTTTTTATTATTTTCACCATTTTTACATTTTGAACAAAAATCACAAGATTCACAGATCTAGAGCACATGTGATTTAGCAAACTGTTAGATTCACTAAGTCGGGCACCATGGCTTTGATACCAATTGTAGGTTCGTGATTCCGGACCGAAACCGTGATTAGTGAGTGATTATGTTCAAGACGGGAGATATTAGAGATAAACAAACAACTTCTTTGTATTAATCCGGTTGTATAACATTACAAAGCGGCCCGATTACAAGATAACCGAACAATACCAAAGGAGTATACATCCGGGGAGAGACCAAGTGGTGATCTGTCCCCTAAACACTAAAACTCTCTGGAAACTCTCTCAATGAGCTCACCCTCTCTCTCTCTCTCTCTTTGCAAATGAACAAGGGGTTGGTATTTATACCCACACCCACTTGTCTAGTAAACACACATGGTCAAACACATAACCCTCTCGTTTGACCACTTCAAACGAGCGGGTCAATACACATTTGTTTGACCGTTTCACTAACAATTACATTATCAGCATAAAATAATAACTAATCTATTCGAACAGCATCGAACACAAAAATTGCACCAACAGAAGATATTTAGGGGCTAGTTGAGAGTTACCTGTTTTAATCACCCATAAATCTTGATCAATGCAGTGAAGAAGATGAACAGGAAGAACGATTACTCTGAAAAAAAATTGGGCAGCAGTATGGTTGTCAAAGATGATGTGATACCATGTGAGTTTATGAAATTGATAATTCTCATTGATACCGAATAGTAAGTATATATACAAAGATTACATACGGAAGATAGGAAACTAAGTACCCATCACTACTAAATATATGCATTCTTTTGATACAAGAATATACGTAATATACGCACAATATTGTAGATCCTCTTGGAGGATCAAGAAACCTACTTCCTTGTTGTTAGAACACACTTACAAGTGCGGAATCCACGTAATAATGCAACCAAAGCAAAGTATAACACACACAAGTTACCAAAGATTCACTAGCTTGATTAATCTGAAGAGAAATACAAACACATACACACAATGTTTGGACAGACTCTTTGTGCTCTCTTAGCTTCAACTGTTAACATAAGCTGTCTATATATAGGCCCATGCCCAGTAACATTACGAAGAATGTTACTGGGCTCATGAAAGACTCTGGCCCACGAAGAACCAGGTTCTTCGTTGAATAAACCAACGAACAACTGTCCCCAAGAAGAAGGTCATTCGTGAAGGTGTTATCCCAATAAGAATAGGTTCTTCGTGGGTAGGTTGCATGCAGACAGTTATAACAGTTAACAGACAGAAAGATAACAAGCACAACCAAAACAACAGACTGCATAAATCGCAGCTATTTTACATACAATATAAAGACAATGTCGTACCAAGTCAAGATAGGAGGATATCTTGACTTTGTCGTGTAACACCCTTGTTATTATTTTAAAGGTTTTCGTATATATAACGAAAATAAACATGTAATTACGATTAAGGATCCTTAAAAAATACGAGTAATTTAAAACTTTTACAACTTAAAAGTTTACAACATAATATAAATAAGTTCGCCGTTTAAAATGACAACGAAACGCCGTGCGGAAGCTTGTATCTTGATTGTGTTCGGTCCTTCAACGAGCTTGATCTTCATCCGTAAGCTTACTAAAGTTTACCTGTAATCAAAACCAATACGAATGTTAGTTTTGATACTAATATAACTAGTTTTATAAAGTCCTTTTCAACTAAGTAAACAAAACAACAAAATTTGCAGGTTTTATACCCGTCGCGCCGCGCCACGGGATTTTGATGTATGGTCGCGTGCCACGACGGTGGTGACCCCCACCTGTCGCGCGACGCGAAATCCCCAATTTGGCAGAAAGTTTCTAAATTTGTTGCTGCACTTGCCCAGCTCAAACTTAAACCAAAATCTTAACTTTAAAAATTCATAACTTTTGTTCTACTCATCTATTTCGCATGATTCTTTTTCCCACGCGTCCGCAATTTAATTTTCCATCATATGGAGTTATAACCCTACACCCGACCTTATAAAATATGGGATTTCAAGCTCTCGGCATGAAATCGAATTACTAAGACTTTTGACCCGTTTAGGGGATTTAAACTATCTAAACTAACTCTTTTCTTTTCGCACTTCGTTATTCAACACCTAAAATATATGCTTATATTCCAACACGACTACTTTTGTGGTATTTTTAGCATACCTAACTTATTAACCCAAATTTACCCTTCGGTTAGTCATTTTACTCAACCGACCCATTTTAGGCATATAATCTACAAATGTTTATGCCTATAACTTGTATTCATGTATAATGATTTCCTAATCAAAATGCAAGTTCCTAAACAACCCATATGGGTTCGTTTGCCCGATTTACCCATCAACCGCGTTTTGGTCAATTTTAGTCCCTCGTTTAATGACAAAGGACTTTCAATAAGTAATTGACCAAAATCGCTCGTCTATTTACAATCTTATTTATGCGTACCTGGGTCGGGTCGACGTTTTAACCCGTTTTAATACCTTGTCTCAATAATTTTCTAATTCATAGCATCGCTAATACACAAGTCGTTTTATCCTGCGAGCATAATACTCGACAAACACTTATTAGTCATTATATGTCAAATGGTATTAGCATTACCATTTGACCCGTTTCGTCCAAATGACCGAACATTTTGCCTTTATATATAAATGGTATTTATTTACCATTTCGTTAAGTAATTCATTTCGGATTCTTCACCATTTAGTTATGTCTCTTAAATCCGTTTCTTACACGTTTGACTCAACATGGCGTATGCCGCTTGGTGTCGTTTTATATTTCGACTTTTATCCATTCATACGTGACTAAATCGCCGTTTTCTCTTTTTGATTCATTTAGGCTTACTTATAAAGTATCCATTCGAAAGCTTATTTTTATTTATTTCATCACACGACCAAATTACCACTTCGACCGTTTTTTACCATTTAACATGGTTTTCGTCTTTTGATATGTTCCGACCCGTATCTTTTCGTGTCGGAACCATATTTTGAATATAACCTTGGTTATATTTATAACTTATAAATAAATACATATCCTACAAAAAGGGTGTAAGCTTTACTTACCTTTCGTCCGATTTCGCCCTTTCTTCGCGTATTCAAGCCGTTTGACCCGCTTCTTTTCCCTAGCCGCCGCCTAGCTCGTCAAGCGTCAAACTATCATATAGTATTCACAAGGTAGTTAGGTTAGTCATTCTAGATCATAACATTTATGCCTTATGAACTTTTATACTACTTTTCTTACCGAACTCTATCATAGGTCGGTATAGCATATGAAATTGAGCAACTAATTTGACAAACTCATGTTGGCGTCCCGCCCTTTACTCGATAGCACTATTCTTAGGCCACCATTTTAACTAATAAGTAATCCGAGTTCATGCTATTTTTAATACTAAGTTATCTTAGCTCTTGATTATCAACGTCACATTATTCTTTCATTACGCAAAATCTACGGTTTTTCATCTATAAATGAAACCCATTTCATCATGTTATTAGGCATTCCTATGGATACCGAATCAAATCAAATTCTTCTTAACAAACACCTAGTGAGCATAATTTTTACACATTTACAACTAGTTTATAATTTGTTATTTAGCCAAGAATAACATCAATTAGGCAAGTTCATATCACTAAAAATAGGCTGTTTTTGGTGACCTGTTTAACCTATTTACAAGTCTTCAAAAATTATGATTTTTTTATGTGATGTACCTCTCGCAGGGTTAGGCCTTGTGTTAAAATTTTAAGATCTAACTCTTTACCAGAAATTCGTAAAAATTCATTTACTAAGCTGCAATCAGATTCGTCACTTCTGACTGCAGCTTACGAAAAAATTCATTTAAAATTACTCGTTTATCCGATTGACGAAATTACAGCTGGAGATTTTTGGAATTACCTGAAGCTACCTACAGTAAAAATTTGAGATCATAAATCAATTCTTAACTTGAGTTATGACATTCGTAATGGACTGCAAATTCTGTCAGAAAACGCAGCCTGAACCTTCGATACCGAAAAATTCATAAAACATTCAATTTTTGTCGAACAAATGCAATTCTAGTGGGGTTTTAAAGATATTTACTGGAATTACATTTTAGAATCAAGAAACACATGTTTTTGTCATGTTTTGTCCACGTTACAGCCAATACAAGTCGGCTGTAAATTCTAATCAGAAGCTGTTTGAATTTAGGTTTCAATTAAGACATGTTTATGACATTATAACACTATTTTTAGCAATCAAAACCCTAAAAACATCAGATACACTAATTTAGCATTAAAAAATCTGAATTTACTTCATGGAACTCAAATTACACTAGAATAACTATCAAAATCCTAGTGTTTAACATGTTCTACAAAACCCACTTATCACCTTCAATGGTGATTATGATTTACAAGAATTAGGCATGATTTCAACACATAATTGTCTAGGGTTCACTCCTAGACACAATATTGTTCCTATTCCATCAATATAACACTCACGCATCAATAATTTTTGAGTTCTCTATGTTCATCCAGAAATTCAAAATAAAGATTTCCTATAAAATTCACATACCTTATGACCCCCTTACATTGGAGATCACCAATCTAAGCTCGGATTTCGTATTGGGACTGAATTGAGCCTTCAATTTGTGAGATTTATGAGAATTAGGGTTTGGTGAGGGTTTCTTCGTCGCCCCCTGCGATTTGTACGAACCAGACACACACTTAGGTGTGTCTTTGGTGTGTTATTTTTTTTAATTATTTAAGTTTCACACTTTACAACTTTTGTCCCCTATCTATTATCAGATTTTTATTTTAAGTGTTTTAACCAACTAGTATGTCACTACAAGACTTCTCTTCTAACTAGGTTATTATTATTCCTAGTTAACTTATTGGGTTCCAGGAGTTATAACCCGTCTTATTTAAGTCCCGCTAAGTCGGCCTGTCTTAAGCTTTGTTTTTTCTCAAAACTTTTATTCTCTTTTTATTTAATATTAGGTTTAATTATTTAAATCCTAATATTTACCGGGTTAATTTTACCACTAACGGTATTTTACCCGTTCATAAATATTAACGTGGTTTGATTACCAAACCTGTTTTCGAGGTGTTACAATTCTACCCCCCTTAAAGAGGTTTCGTCCTCGAAACCTTATTTACATAGTTCATTTGTTTAATCAAACAAACCAAGTTTCATTTTCAAGGCACCCGTTTCTTTCGGTCAAAAGTTTTCATTTATATTGACGCGTACGTCTTTCATGTGTAAGGCCTCGTGGGCCGTTACTTTCAGCTTGTATCCGTTATCTTTATTGATTATTTAGTTGGATGACTAGACTTATTAGTCACCGGTTACCTTATACCTCATCACCTGGTTACACCATATTGCCATCTCCGGCGTTATGTGTGTTTACTTGTATCGAGGAATTTATGTCTGAGGATTTATTCCTTTCCATTATTATTTGATGCGGGGAATTATAACTAGTTCCCACGCTTAACCCAAATGACTCGTAGGTTCTTTCACTTAGCCTCGTATGCTATTTATTTAGATTTTTACCCTTTTTTTTACCTTTTTAAGGTGAGGCCCCGACAATTCGTTTTTTTTTATTTGTGACCCCAAGGTCTTTTTGCTCCCGTAGACATTAGCATTACTCATAATCCCGTAGGTTATGATGATCTCGTAGATCATACTTTATTCGAGTTTTTATTCAAATGTACATATATATGGCGTCCAAGCACCCCTTTTTATGTTTAGAATTATTTACTTTTGCCTTTTTTGATTTCATTTGACCTTGACCGTAGTCTAAGGCTTCATTTGTTTTCTTTCGAATTATCTTTTCGACTTTATGACTTCTAACGTCATTTACACGTCAGTTTGTCCTACGCTTACCATTATCCGGTTCTTACCTGTACTTCTTTACAACCCGTTACCCGAGTTCTTTATCTTAATGTTTTTAACATTCTTGTTTCGCTTGTTTGCGTTTTTCCTATCTACATTCCTTTACGACCCATCACATAGGTTCATTAATATTTGGCGCTTCAATTATTCGGTTTGCGCCTATTTATACTACCGATTTCTTATACTTTATTTGTCTCGTTTGACTTATTCGTGTGAGGTTTTATCACTTATGAACGTCAAACTTCGTTCTTTATTCGACTCGTTCAACTCTAAAATAGTTGAACATAGTTATCAAAAATTCTGTTTGCAAATTCTCACCGTCCTTTAGTCATGACTCATATTCCGAGTCTTTTGACTTTCTTTTTCGCGTTCCCGTCTCTCGGTTTACGCATTCACCCACAATCCTACCCGTCCATCAGGTATCTTTACCGACGTCATCGTCAAGTAACCATTATTATATGGTTTTAGACATCATCTTAATTTATTTGATTGTCTTAGCGAAATCCATCGCTTTTATTTAGTCAAGTCTTTTATTCTTTTATTCTACCCCTTTGACTTGTCTGTGTGAATTTCATCACTTATGATAGTCAAACTTTATCCCTTATGCCTTAGCATTCACATTAGTTGGTTTGTATTTTCATTTACTTTACTCTACTCTTTGTCCCTTCTTTCGGGCTCGTTATTCTAACATAATACGCTCCCTGTCATCCGACTTGCGTTTACGTTTACTATCGAACATCTTACTTGTTTGACTCATTTGGGTACCATTTAAGTTAGTCCCATTCACCCCGTCCTTACTACATCGGACGTAAATGTGTCCGCTACAAGAAGTTCATGGTATCATATGCCACTACTTACTTGGCCAGAGTAAGCGATCAACACATGATACACATGACCTTTTTGTAGTTTTCACATCACACCCCATGTATGTAACGCCCCTATTTATTTCATATCTCGGGTTTCATTTAGTAAAACTTTATTTAATTGCAAAACAACAATCATTAGTTTTACTAGTTGTACTTTTGTACATATAAAATGTTTTTCTTTTCTATTGAACTATTATATAATCACATTCGTTAATTTGATCGCTACTTTTCTCAATAGTATTATATTGAGAGTTTTCCACTTGGATAATTACCACCCATCCAAGTTTCCATATGAACTAATCCTATTATTTCTTTGTTATTCATCATCGTGAATAACACATGTTTCTATTAAACTTCTCTTGGAAACATCATCCTAAATAGATATCTTATTCAGGTTTTATTAGATATATGCAACCGTATTTCCCTACGTGTTTGTTGCATATTACTACTTATGCGATTAAATTTAAAAGCGTGCACCTGGTAATGCTTGCCCTTACGGGTTTCTCTTGCCGTTAACTTTGTTCGCGATCGTCACGCGATTTAGGTCCTTAATGAGTATGCTCTGCTCGTCATACCTCGAACCGTTCCACCATCATATCCACAATTCGCTCAACTCTCGTCATCTTCATATGCAAGTGTCCTTCAACTAAACATTTACAAAGGTTAGTAATTCCGACATTAAAAACGGCTGTATTCTAATACAAGGCTTTTTACTGTACGTGTCAATGCACGTGATTTCGTTAACTATACCTATCGTTTTCATTGGGGTAACGTGTATTACACAATAACCCTATGTGTTGTTCACAACACTTTAATCATACTAAACCATTAACATACTTGTACTTACCGGATTTGCGATCAAGCCTCGAACCGAACACACTTACTCTTTTAACCTTGAGCTCTGATTACCAACATGTAACACCCTTGTTATTATTTTAAAGGTTTTCGTATATATAACGAAAATAAACATGTAAATACGATTAAGGATCCTGAGAAAATACGAGTAATTTAAAACTTTTACAACTTAAAAGTTTACAACATAATATAAATAAGTTCGCCGTTTAAAATGACAACGAAACGCCGTGCGGAAGCTTGTATCTTGATTGTGTTCGGTCCTTCAACGAGCTTGATCTTCATCCGTAAGCTTACTAAAGTTTACCTGTAATCAAAACCAACACAAATGTTAATTTTGATACTAATATAACTAGTTTTATAAAGTCCCTTTCAACTAAGTAAACAAAACAACAAAATTTGCAGGTTTTATACCCGTCGCGCCGCGCGACGGGATTTTGATGTACGGTCGCGTGCCGCGACGGTGGTGACCCCCACCTGTCGCGCGACGCGAGATCCCCAATTCGGCAGAAAGTTTCTCAATTTGTTGCTGCACTTGCCCAGCTCAAACTTAAATCAAAATCTTAACTTTGAAAATTCATAACTTTTGTTCTACTCATCTGTTTCGCATGATTCTTTTTCCCACGCGTCCGCAATTTAATTTTCAGTCATATGGAGTTATAACCCTACTCCCGAGCTTATAAAATATTGGATTTCAAGCTCTCGGCATGAAATCGAATTACTAAGACTTTTGACCCGTTTAGGGGATTTAAACTATCTAAACTAACTCTTTTCTTTTGACACTTCGTTATTCCACACCTAAAATATATGCTTATATTCCACCATGAATACTTTTGTGGTATTTTTAGCATACCTAACTTATTAACCCAAATTTACCCTTCGGTTAGTCATTTTACGCAACCGACCCATTTTAGGCTTTTAATCCACGAATGTTTATGCCTATAACTTGTATTCATGTATAATGATTTCCTAATCAAAATGCAAGTTCCTAAACAACCCATATGGGTCGTTTGCCCGATTTACCCATCGACCGCGTTTTGGTCAATTTTAGTCCCTCGTTTAACGACAAAGGACTTTCAATAGGTACTTGACCAAAATCGCTCGTCTATTTACAATCGTATTTATGCGTACCTGGCTCAGGTCGACGTTTTGACCCGTTTTAATACCTTGTCTCAATAATTTTATAACACCCCGAAAATATAAAACTTTATATTAGAATTATAAAGTATTAATCAAACAAGAACCAACTAACAAGGAATTTAGAACCCAGTTAGTTACGAGTCTTGAAGTGACTTAAAATAAGATTAAACACCTAAACTATAGCAAAATAAAAGTTAGGGGACCAAACTTGTAAAAATTGAAACTTAAATGTTTAAAGTAAGAATTAACACACCAAACACACACATGTGTGTCTCTGGTCGAACAAGAATACAGGGGCGATCAGGGGTTTCTATTCAAACCCTAAGTTTCACAAAATCTCACAAATTGGAAGCCTAAATCATGTCTAAATCAAAAACTGAATACGTATTAGCGATCACCTCGACGAAGGGATCGTAAGGTATGTGAAAATTTGATATTTGATTCTACTTCAAATTTTAGATGAACTCCTGAGTTTTGAATTTGAGCCTGCATGATTGTTGTATAGATAAAATTAGAAGTGATATAATGTCTAGGAATAAACCCTAGATGATTTCTTATAAAAACCTTACATTATACTTGTAGGGTTTATAATCACCATTGTAGGTGATCAATGGGTTTGTAGAAATTAGATGAACACTAGGATCATAATGCTTGTTCTAGTGAAATCTGAATTTATGAAGAAATTTCTGGAATATTGATGTTAAAATTATGTGTTGATGTGCTTAATTGAAGTTGATTGCAATGGAAATAACAAGACATGAACTTAGTATTGATTATGTAAAATCTGAAACGCTAGGCGTTTGTTAAAACGCCTAAATGAGGATTAAAATGTTAAAGATTGGACAAAAACGCAGATTCGAATATCATAATGAATTGTGCCTTATTAATTATAAAAGAGTTCTAAATTGGTTGTGAATGGAACTCTTTAGGTAAAGAATCCGGATCGTCAAGCGGACAAGCCGGAGGTTATACGCGTTTGAAGGGTGTGCTTTAAAGGTACGCGACCTATGGTTTCGTTACATTATGTTATTTATCCATTCTAGTTTGTTGTATTAGAATTTAGTCAAAGAGTAAAACCCGTTAAGTCACGGAAGTGACGAAGTGCCTTAGACAAATAAAACGGGTCAAAACATGTATTAGATGTAGAGTTTGGTATGTCTTTGAAATGGTGGCCTCCATTCGACATCCAAACGGGTCAAAACAATGTCGAGTTGTAATTGTCGAAAACGATGCATGTTGTTAAAGCGTAAGCCGTGAAGCGGACACGCTAAACTTGTTGCAAATAAACCCTTTGTATGGGGATTTAAATTTTGAAGTTATGCTTGTCAAATTATTAAGAGAGGCATGTTAAAATCCTCAAAAACGATGCATGTTGTTAAGGCGTAAGCAACTCTCGGTAAGGGAGCGAAACGCTATTGTTTGGAAACCCCGGGAATGGGTAAAATCCTTGAAAACAAGAGATGACAACAAAAACAAGTTGTAGGACTTGTAAACAAATGGGTCGGATAAACACAGAGCCGAATCATAGGCCAATTGTTTGTAAACTGAATTTTTATGTGAATTGTGTTGATAAACGTTTCGGTAATTTTATTACGGACGCATAGGAAAAAGAATCGGCTAAAACGGACGCTCGAGTCAAAAGTTATGAAAGTTTAAAGATTTAGATATGAGAATGGGAATGTTGGGCTGATATACAGCACCAACTAACGAACCTACTTCCCAAAAAGTGGCCTCGCGCCACGCCACGACGAAATACCAATGTCGTCGCGCGAGGCGATGGCGGTGGCGGGCCGCGACGGCTTGGCCAGCCTCCGTCGCGCGACGCAACTGCCCCAGTTTGTTGGAATTCTTGTTTGTTTCTCATTGTTTAACCATGGAACTTGTTACACTTGATTTTTAAGTGTCAAAACTAATCTTTTACATGGTTTTGACCATAGGTGATGATGAACCTAATCCGGATGGCGATCAAGCGACTCTCAAGAACCGAACGCACCAAACAAAGCTTCCGCATTGATCTATTTTGTTTTAGTAATATGTAAACACTTGAAATTACGTTTGAAAGTTTATCTAGTAGGATGATGACTTGAATATTTTGATCAAGTATGATATTAAAACCAAGAAAGTTTTTGTAAGCTCGAAATTTTTGTACTAAATGCGTGTTATATATTATTAATTCTGTTATTTTAAGATGGGTCTTACAAGTTGGTAATCAGAGCGCCAGGTTGTTAATAAAGTGTGTTCGGTTCAAGTTTGATCAAGCATCCGGTAAGAGTTAATTGTTTTAAGTAGATTTAGTAAATATAGAAATGAAACATGAATTGACATGCACGAAAAGAGTGTGTTAACTCACTCAAACACGGGAAGTGCATTAAACAAGAATGGTTGAAGCAAGTTACGAACTTGATTAAACCAAAACAAGTAAATCATATGTTATAAATGAAATGTTTAACGGTTGATGTAAACATTTCAGTTTTAAAGATGACGGATAAAGGTAACGATGATGTGGTGCCGAGAGTCACCGAGCAAATGAGAGAAGTAATTGCCGAGGAGGTTGGAAAGGAAATCGAAAATAGTTTGTCCGGTTTTATCGATAAGATACAAAACATGGTACTATCGATGGTTGATTAGAGAATCAAAAAATTGGAAGATAGTGCCAATTTAGCAAAGGAAAAGTCCGGAGGACGAAAGTGTCACACCCCTGTTTTCCACGTGTCACCGGTGGGCCCAGTGGGGAGTATCGTGACGTAGTTGGTATCATCATAGACAAACAACACAATATATAAATGCACAGCGGAAGCAAAGATAGATTCATTTCAAAATTAATAAAGTGTAATATCAAATATCACAAATAGTTGAAACGGATCCACAGGCGGATCAAAATAAAATAAGATATTGTTTAACAGTTTATTGTCGTCCAAGCTTGCGAGACTTATTGTGGACGCTCTAGAAAGTACGAGTAGTACCTGCACTTAATCTTTTGGGAAAATACGTCAGTTTACACTGGTAAATACAATTTAACTGACTCATTTTGAAAAGGGTTGAAAATTGATTTGAATGCACGTGGCACAAAACATTTTATAACTTGGGATAATTATGCAATATAATCTTGTGAACGAATTACATGTTACTTGTGCGTTCAGTAGCCCGGATCTTTTCCGGGTTAAAGATCAATAGACACACCACATTATAGAGTTATACACTGACAGGTGTACGCCTACACCCCGTGCTCAGGTCGTGGCCATCTCGTAAGATGATGCCAAGGATATCCGGGACATGGTCATTAACCCCCCAAAGGCTTTAAGTGAACAAGACTGTTTAAACGAGCCGATCAAATTATTCAATTAACCACCCAAAGATGTAAGATTTGATGCTCGATCAAGCGGTATTCTATATACCGTAACCCAAGCCCGTATAGGGAAAATAAGTTAAAAGTATTTACCTGAGTAAAGTATAATTCACAACAAGCAAAATGCAAGTAGCTTTTACCGGTGCTCCTAATCTGGAACGAAGGTTTATAATAACCTATTAGATTTCTAACGGGTCTTTATTTAAGCTTAAGCTTAGACCGGTTAGCTGTAAGGATGAAACGGTTCAAACGCACGACTAAGCGAAGACCGGATAGAATGTGATTTAGACCTGACAAGTTTGAATACTTGTATAATATGGGTATACTAAATACATTCTGGATTTTGAGAGAAAAATGATAATGTTTGACCCGTCTCGGTCAATTTATGCAAACTAGTTACATAAACCTTACCGAACGCGAAAAGAGCGTTACGGGTAACCGTAAGAGTTTTATGCAAGTTCCCTGAGATAATATGGCTTAAATATGTTATAACATCAGTAAGATATCTCCTATTATGCCCAAAACGGATTTAAACACAAATTATGCCTCATAAGGGCATTTTGGTCATTTAAAAGATTATAAAAGAGTTTATTTGTAAATCTGAGTTACGGGTCTGATTTATACAGTAAATATACTTAATTTAACATGTTATAACAGTAGGGTATGATCTATATGTGAAACTTATCATTTAAAACCAAACTATGCACCTTAGGGGTATATTGGTAATTTCACAAGAGCTAAAAAGGTCAAAACTGGAAACCTGAGTTCAAAAACTTATACTTACTGTTATTATATAAAAATATACTAAAAACATCAGTAGGTATCAACCTTATATGTTTAATATGGTTATAGTGCATACTATGCGATAAAAACACTTAAAAAGGCGATTTAGAGCCGTTTCCGGGTTTTTAAAAGAAAGCTGATATTTTTATATTTCCAGAATGCTCAAATTATTTTATTTAACAAATAAAATCAGTAGAAAAAGGTTTGGGGTCAAAAGGATTTATAAAACTTATTTTATGGCCAAAAAGGGCAAAATCGGTATTTACCGAATTAAACTTAGAGACCTATGTTATGATCAGCCAAAAATTAAATAAAAATCTTTAAAAATCCCAAAATATTATATAACATCAGTGGGTAAAAAGTTTGATGTCAAAAAGTGGGTTTAATTAGGTTATATGCTAATTACGCCGTTTAAGTAACATAAAGCTTTCAAATTACGATAATGAGCATAACTCTTAATCTAGACCTCAAACTGATATCAAATTTTAGGTGCAAGTTTATAAATCAGTAACAAATTTTTTCACTCTTTCATTTTTTCAAAAATCACGTTTTATAGTTAAAAGGGCATAATAGTCAACATTTAAGCATAAATCGGAAACATGCATATGAATCGGATTAGTGTTGAACCAAGTTGTAAAATCTCGGAGAGTTAAACTTATATGAAAATTGGTCCAAAATAAGCTCTAAGGCAGATCTCAAACATGCATGAACGGATCAGAACTGAAAGTCAAAGAAAAAGTCAATTTATGCGACTTTCGGTTCCGATTCGGGTTTAAACTGAAAATTGTCGAGATGAACATGTTGAGACATGTTCTTACATTAATTACCAAGTTATTTTAATGATCAAACAGGTTGCATGTACCCTACATTGCTAATCATGCTTAAATTTGCAAATACCCATTCTGTTGACTTTTTGAAATAAGCTTTGACTCGACAATTATCATACTTAGAGTGGGAATCTGAAAATACCCTTTTGAGGGTTTGTTACCCACATAAATACCAACTTGTAGGTACTTTCAATTTGAGAAAAGACTGAGCAAATTTCATTTAATCACGAAGTCAAACTTAAATTACGATGGATTGACTTTCGGTTAATATACTAAGCTAGAACAAATTTGAAAGAGTTATGAACACTTACAAGAGTCCTAATTAAGCTTAGAGAGCACTAGAAAGTTGGCTTGACGTCCAGAGAGCTCCAGAGATGATCTTGTGAATTTTTGAACATGCAAGTGTTGAAGGTTTGCAACTACAAGACCCTTTTATCACAATTTTGATCTCATTATAGGCTGCCACAAAGGTCTAGGAGTGTTATAAGAAGAGGACAAGTGCCCCTAAATGCATGTAAACCCATTGGAGAGCTGCTGGTATCGAGTAACAGCTGGAAACAATCGAAACAGACCTGAATGACTGGCACCTGCACGTTTTTGTCGCTGGGCACTTGTAGGCGGGCCGCGACAGGCCCCTTACGGGCCGCGTACAAGCTGTTAACCAGCTTAACAAGTTTCAACAATTTACAATTCAGTCCTTGACCTTTGTAACGTGGTTTTGGCGATTTATCTTGCTCATTAGACCCTCAAATCTTATTTTTAAGGACCTTGGGACATTTACAAACATGGTAAAGTCCTTGGTTAACTTTGTGCTTACCCGAAAAGTCTCGAAATTCAACGTTAACGCAATTAACCCTTCGTGCACGGTTTTTATCATAACTTTCTCATACGATAATGAAACTTGATGAAATTTTTATCACATATTCTAGTGAGTATATTTTATCATTACAAAGCTTCGGGTTTGCCAAAAGGTCACTCAGAGGTATACTTTCAACATGTTGACACATTTAGCCCCTGTAGTTTGAAATTCCTCACTTTCTTTCATTTTCCGCTTCGTATGATCCATGATTTATCCGTTTAAGATTATAAACATCATGTAGGGTTATTTTAGAGCCTATTTATCATTTGTTGAAACTTTGGACCCTTATATTTACATAGTTTCACTGTTTGTCAACTTTAGTCCCTCTAAAGTATGTTTTCACATATTCAAAGCCCATGACACGTGTCAATACATTATTGGACGTAAATTTTCGAGGTGTTACAGAAAGCCTTGTTCATACAAAGAGTTCATGGCGTGCAAACCGCCAGTTTATAATAGGGAGGTTGACCCAATAGTATGCCAACGATGGCTAAGCGACATCGAGGGAGTGTTTGAAAGGACCCATTGTGATATAGATGACTACGTAGCCTATGGTACGTGTTAATTAAGGGGTCAAGCTAAAGACTGGTGGGATAACAAGAAGAAAGAAATTGGAAGTGAAACGGTTAAGGGTATGACATGGGATGAATTTAAGACGCCGTTTCTTAAACATCACAGCCCCAAGGCGGTGATTAACCGAATCAAAGAAGAGTTCATGCATCTTAGGCACAAGGGTGAGTCCATCGACAAAATCACGGGAATGTTCATGGATAAGATGAAGTTTTGTGACGAAATGGTGACAAATGAAGAACAGAAGATATATTACTACTGTAACATGTTGAGTGCCGAGTATAGGGATTTTATAACTCCTTCAAAATATGAAACCCTTACCGAGATCATAAATGTTGCTCAGGAGCGGGAGATTGAATTGAAGAAACAAGTAGAGGGGGGCGAACGAAGGGCGCATGATGTGAACCCAAGCCCTACAAAGCAGGCACGAACAACTGAATCGGCAAAGGAGCCGGATGTGAAGGGCGGATCGCCGAGCTGTAAGGTATATGGAAAGGGGCATAAGGTGAGTGTCGCTTTAAGGATAAACCGTGTCCCATATGCGGAAAGACAGGGCATACGGCTTCGCTATGCCCAGGGAAGGTTTCGGTTTGTTACAATTGCTACCAACCGGGTCACAGGAAATTTGAGTGCCTGGAGTTGAATGAGAAAAAGAATGAGAAGGATGTGTAGATGGAAGCATAAAAGGCAAGGGCCAGATCTTTTCAATTAACCGCGACCGAAGTCAAGATAGAACCTGATGCCGTTTCGGGTATGTCTCTTGTAAATTCAATTTTAACACGAATTTTAATTGATATGAGTGCGAATGATAGTTGCATATGGGCATATATGAGTAGTGAAATGAGGAAAATTATATAAAAGCAATATATATATATATATATATATATGTGTGTGTGTGTGTGTGTGTGTGTGTGTGTGTATAAGAAATTAAACAATAGTGAGTATGCGGAACCTAGGCAAAAATAGTCATGATAAATATTGCATTGGGAAGGGGTGCGCGTACACTCGAACCCGAAAACTTAATAAAGTATCAATAAATGTGGATTAGAAACTTGGATACGGGTAACTATCCAAGTAACATGTAATTAATAAAAATCCTTATGAGAAAGAACAACGATCATATTGATGGGTGTGATTGTATAAAGAATTCAGTTTTCGTGAAAAACAGCGTTTAACAAATATGCACATTATGAGACAAAATAGAAAATGGTTAATAATAAAGGATGTAGGTCTTAACACCGATAGGTGCAAAACGATACGTTAGAAAGAAGGTTTTGATGATGATTAAACACGGCGTGATGCGATGCAATCATGGTCATGAAAAGTGATATAGAATATAATTAGGCTGTAGCGCGAGATACCGGATAGAAAATCGTAAACTCACATAACTCTGAATATGGTGAAGGGATAAACCCAAATTAACGGGACAAGAGGTGACAGTGACTGATCAGTCTAGCCGACAAGATCACCCGGGGTCAAAATAGTGTTGTGACTCACATAAAACATTTGACAATATGGGGTAATATAGAATAAACATGTTAACGAACTCATATTATTAAGTGGTTAAGTGGCAAATTGGGCCGAGTAGACAGCAAGATAAGAAATACAGGACACAAGTTAAAGTCCATGGGGACTTACACATGGAAGACGCATGCGTCGAGGCAAATGATAACTCTTGACTAAAAGAAATGAGGTATGAAAAACGAAACTAAGGTAGTTGGGTCCAAACCAAAGAACTACTTAACGAAGGTTTCGGGGACGAAACCTCTTTAAGGGGGATGGACTTGTAACACCCCGAAAATATAAAACTTTATATTAGAATTATAAAGTATTAATCAAACAAGAACCAACTAACTAGGAATTTATAACCCAGTTAGTTACGAGTCTTGAAGTGACTTAAAATAAGATTAAACACCTAAACTATAGCAAAATAAAAGTTAGGGGACCAAACTTGTAAAAATTGAAACTTAAATGTTTAAAGTAACAATTAACACACCAAACACACACATGTGTGTGTGTCTGGTCGAACAAGAATACAGGGGCGATCAGGGGTTTCTTTTCAAACCCTAAGTTTCACAAAATCTCACAAATTGGAAGCCAAAATCAAGTCTAAATCAAAAACTGAATACGTATTAGCGATCACCTCGACGAAGGGATCGTAAGGTATGTGAAAATTTGATATTTGGTTCTACTTCAAATTTTAGATGAACTCTTGAGTTTTGAATTTGAGCATGCATGATTGTTGTATAGATAAAATTAGAAGTGATATGATGTCTAGGGATAAACCCTAGATGATTTCTTGTAAAAACCTTACATCATACTTGTAGGGTTTATAATCACCATTGTAGGTGATCAATGGGTTTGTAGAAATTAGATGAACACTAGGATCATAATGCTTGTTCTAATGAAATCGGAATTTATGAAGAAATTTCTGGAATATTGATGTTAAAATTATGTGTTGATGTGCTTAATTGAAGTTGATAGCAATGGAAATAACAAGACATGAACTTAGTATTGATTAAGTAAAATCTGAACCGCTAGGTGTTTGTTAAAACGCCAAAATGAGGATTAAAATGTTAAAGATTGGACAAAAACGCAGATTCGAATATCATAATGAATTGTGCGTTATTAATTATAAAAGAGTTCTAAATTGGTTGTCAATGGAACTCTTTAGGTAAAGAATCCAGATCGTCAAGCGGATAAGCCGGAGGTGATACGCGTTTGAAGGGTGTGCTTTAAAGGTACGCGACCTATGGTTTCGTTACATTATGTTATTTATCTATTTTAGTTTGTTGTATTAGAGTTTAGTCAAAGAGGAAAACCCGTTAAGTCACGGAAGTGACGAGTGCCTTAGACAAATAAAACGGGTCAAAACATGTATTAGATGTAGAGTTTGGTATGTCTTTGAAATGGTGGCCTCCATTCGACATCCAAACGGGTCAAAACAATGTCGAGTTGTAATTGTCGAAAACGATGCAAGTTGTTAAAGCGTAAGCCATGAAGCGGACATGCTAAACTTGTTGCAAATAAACCCTTTGTATGGGGATATAAAATTTAGAAGTTATGCTTGTCGAATTATTAAGAGAGGCATGTTAAGATCCTCGAAAACGATGCATGTTGTTAAGGCGTAAGCAACTCTCGGTAAGGGAGCAAAACGCTATTGTTTGGATAACCCGGTAATGGGTAAAATCCTTGGAAACAAGAGATGACAACAAAAACAAGTTGTAGGACTTGTAAACAAAAGGGTCAGATAAACAAAGAGCCGAATCATAGGCCAATTGTTTGTTAACTGAATTTTTATGTGAATTGTATTGATAAACGCGTCGGTAATTTTATTACGGACGCATAGCAAAAAGAATCGGCTAAAACGGACGCTCGAGTCAAAAGTTATGAAGGTTTAAAGATTTAGATATGAGAATGGGAATGCTGGGCTGATATACAACACCAGCTAACGAACCTGCTGCCCAAAAAGTGGCCTCACGCCACGCCAAGAAGAAATACCAATGTCGTCGCGCGAGGCGACGGCTGTGGCGGGCCGCGACGGCTTGGCCAGCCTCCGTCACGCGACGCGAACGCCCCAGTTCGTTGGAATTCTTGTTCGTTTCTCATTGTTTAACCATGTAACTTGTTATACTTGATTTTTAAGTGTCAAAACTAATCTTTTACATGGTTTTGACCATAGGTGATGATGGACCTAATCCGGATGGCGATCAAGCGACTCTTAAGAACCGAACGCACCAAACAAAGCTTCCACATTGATCTATTTTGTTTTAGTAATATGTAAACACTTGAAATTACGTTTGGAAGTTTATCTAGTAGGATGATGATTGAATATTTTGATCAAGTATGATATTAAAACCAAGAAAGTTTTTGTAAGCTCGAAATTTTTGTACTAAATGCGTGTTATATATTATTAATTCTGTTATTCTAAGATGGGTCTTACAAGTTTGCTAATTCGTAGCATCGCTAATACACAAGCCGTTTTATCCTGCGAGCATAAGACTCAACAAACACTTATTAGTCATTATATGTCAAAGGGTATTAGCATTACCATTTGACCCGTTTGGTCCAAACGACCAAACATTTTGCGCTTATATATAAATGGTATTTATTTACCATTTCGTTAAGTAATTCATTTCGGATTCTTCACCATTTAGTTATGTCTCTTAAATCTGTTTCTTACACGTTTGACTCAACATGGCATATGCCGCTTGGTGTCGTTTTATATTTCAACTTTTATCCATTTATACGTGACTAAATCACCGTTTTCTCTTTTTAGTTCGTTTAGGCTTACTTATAAAGTAGCCATTCGAAAACTTATTTTATTTATTTCATCACATGACCAAATTACCATATCGACCATTTTTTACCATTTAACATGGTTTTCGTCTTTTGATATGTTCCGACCCGTATCTTTTCGTGTCGGAACCATATTTCGAATATAACCTTGGTTGTATTTATAACTTATAAATAAATACATATCCTACAAAAAAGGTGTAAGCTTTACTTCCTTTCGTCCGATTTCGCCCTTTCTTCGCGTATTCAAGCCGTTTGACCCGCTTCTTTTCCAAGCTGCCGCCTAGCTCGTCAAGCGTCAAACTATCATATAGTATTCACAAGGTAGTTAGGTTAGTCGTTCTAGATCATAACCTTTACGCCTTATGAACTTTTATACTACTTTTCTTACCGAACTCTATCATAGGTCGGTATAGCATATGAAATTGAGCAACTAATTTGACAAACTCATGTTGGCGTCCCGCCCTTTACTCGATAGCACTATTCTTAGGCCACCATTTTAACTAATAAGTAATCCGAGTTCATGCTATTTTTAATACTAAGTTATCTTAGCTCTTGATTATCAACGTCACATTATTCTTTCATTACACAAAATCTACGGGTTTTCATCTATAAATGAAACCCGTTTCATTATGTTATTAGGCATTCCTACGGATAACTAATCAAATGAAATTCTTCTTACAAACGCGCGATTCCACTTAGGCATTTTAACAAACACCTAGTGGGCATAATTTTTACACATTTACAACTAGTTTATAACTTGTAATTTAGCTAAGATTAACATCAATTAGGCAAGTTCATATCACTGAAAATAGGCTGTTTTTGGTGACCGGTTTAACCTGTTTACAAGTCTTCAAAAATTATGATTTTTTTATGTGACGTACCTCTCGGAGGGTTAGGCTTTGTGTTAAAATTTCAAGATCTAACTCTTTACCAAAAATTCGTAAAAATTCATTTACTAAGCTGCAATCAGATTCGTCACTTCTGACTACATCTTACGAAAAAATTCATTTAAAATTACTCGTTTATCCGATTAACGAAATTCTAGTTGGAGAGTTTTGGAATTACCTGAAGCTACCTACAGTAAAAATTTGAGATCATAAATCTTTAGAGTTGTTTGGGCCAAGTCTGCACCAAAAAAAGCTTTTGTAGACGTTTTTTTAATGAAATTTTTCGAAAAAACAAACAGTCTGCAGATAGCAATGTCTGCGCGTGTTCTGCGCGGCGCAGACATAAGAGCTTGGGTAGATTTTTTTTATAAAAACAAACACCACCTAAGTGGTCTACATAATAAGAAATTAAAGACAAGATAAAATTTCTAAGAGTAGTCGGTATATATAGAACATTATATATGTGTATTTCAACATCACGTCCGTAGAAACTTTTACACTGGACCCTTAGAAACCCTGTAACGGATCCCTTGGAAATCTTGATGTCGACCCTTAGAAAATTTGAAAACGAACCTTAACCCACGTTTAAATTAGAAAAAGAATAACTTATTAAGCCCACATTTTATTTAAAAAACCCATTAACTCGTTTAGCGCTTTGGTTTAAAAATAACTCGTTAAGGCTTAAGCTCACCACACAAGCCCATAACCATTTAAAATCTAATTTAAAAAATAACAAATAAACATGAATGAAACTTATAGCTAGCAGAAGCACCTTCACGCCTGGTCGGACGTCGCACTCCATACGGAACTCAAAGGTCTATATTAATAATTTGAAAGAAGATACAAGGTTTGCCAACTTGAACTTTATATCTAGTCTAGTGCAATTGATAGTTGAAACAAAGAGACAACTGCAACCGTTGAAGTTAGCTCTCATTTTACCGATTATTGAAGTTAGGTCTCATTTTACGTTTCCCAACTGTAACTACTGAGAGATGCTTTTTAGCAATAAAGTTCGTGGAGTCTGATTTGCGTAATCGGATTGGTGATGAACATTTAAGTGATAACGGCATTTATTTTGTTGAACTTCGCTTAGAAAGGTTTCGATAAATGATGTAATGGATATGTTTCAAAAAAATAATCCCGTATAGAGCAACTTTAATGAAATTCTATTATTCCCTTTTAATATCGATTGATGTATTTCTTTTTATTAATTATTTGCAATTTAATTTGATTTTTGTTATTTTTATTATACAAGCTAACACTACAAGAAAAAAACCTTATAGGGACCACATTTTTCAGCTTGTAGGTACGAAAACCCTATAAAAACAACATGTCGTCTCTATAGGGTGATCTATAGAGAGGACATGTGTTGTCCCTATAAGGGTTTTTTTCTTGTAGTGTAATCAGAACCGCTAAACTGGACTAGAGAGAAAAAGTTGAAACTTAGTGATAGATAACTGGTCGTTTGTCCGTAAAATATTCTGAACCCGTAGAAAAAAAATTCTGGCTACACCACCGACACTACTCAGGCAACATGTGTATTCAAATTTTAAAGTCTCTTATTGTTGTTCTCGTGTGCTGCAATATTTACTTAAGACTAATTCAAGCTAGTTTAGGATTATCTTTTTAATACTAAGTTGTAATTTAAAAGGTATTAAAGAAAGTATCCAACGATTTTGATCTGTGTTTTGTTAAAAGATTATATATACATCTAATCTAATTTAATCTAATCTAACTTATAATAAAAGACTCTAAATAATGTCACATGGCATTCTCTCCCTCAACATTATAAATTTTATTTATAATAATTTAATAAATTTCTTTTAATATTAATTTAATAACTAATATATAGATATCATTTATTTTTATCCTTATCTTTATCTAAAATTAATAAATAACTTCAATTTTACAATTTAAACCCTTTGTTTTTTTACTTTTAACTAAAAGTTTTTCATCCTTTCCAATTTAATTCCAACTCTTTTTTATTTTATGAGTTAATGCACTGCAACGTGCGTGTGGGGTTCAACATTTTTTTCGTATATTTTTTCCCGTTTGACTGGACCATCGCAGCAAATCTATTTTTCTCCGTTTAACAAATTCGACCAACATGCGGGTCTTGGATTGACTGAGTTATTTTTTTCTATGTTTTACGTTTCGGTTTAATTTCTCTGCAATGAGCGTTCGTGATTCAAAGATTTTATGTCTGCTTTTCGCTCGGCATTATTTTTTTCGTTTTTATTTAATTTGTTTTTACGAGCTTTTCCGGTGTTGCTGATCGCTGACAGTAGTGTACCATTGGTACTACATGACACAGTTTTACAACAATCGCTGCAACGCATGGGCTTAATACTAGTATATTATATAGGAATACATTTTTTTTAAATTGTTGTATGATCAAGTTGCGAATTCAATTATCCTTATTAATACTAGATTTCTGGAGAGTTTATCGCGAATTCAATTCTACTATTATTATGGATTCACGGTTTAGAAGTCAATGCTTTGTAATGGGTGTTGCTAAATGCACTCTCAGTTTTTTAAATTTTACTGGTTGCACTCCCCCCGCTGAAGTTTGTAAATAAATACAATCAACCCTTGTATTTTCTAATTTTTGAAAATTTGTATTAAGAAATATCCCTATTTTTTCAAGGGGTTTATCTAGTTGTCATAGTTTGAATATTTAGGTATATACGTACAATTCTGTGGAAGAAAAAAAAAACTTGCACTGAGATTAAGAGAGAGCTTGAAGAAACAATTTTTTTCAACTTTAATTTTCATCATAGTTGTTCTTGGTATGTATTCTAACTAAAAGTCTTCATCATCTTTTCAAAAATTTCATCAAAAGTTTTTGTTCTATACCAATTAAAATTGATGTACTAAATCAATGCGTAATACATTTATGATGTACGATTTTCTAATGAAAACAGTATAGTGGCCATACTGGATCATAGTTGTTCCTGGTAGTGATTCTAAATCATAGTTGTTCCTGGTAGTGATTCTAAACATCACAGATAAATGCGTCGATGAATCTGGCGAAACGAGGTTGACCCATACTACTCATGTGATCCCTAAGGCTGCTGGTGTGTTGGATATCTTAAATAACTTGAACAGAAAATCGTAGTGGCCATACTGGATCTGTAACGCCGTGTTAGGAATCATCCTCCCATGGTCTTCCATCTGATGACAGTCCGGTCTTAAGTCAGTTTCCGGATAGATTCTTGATTATTGCAACGGGTCGAGCAGGTTGTCGATGCGAGGCAGGGGTGACGGTCTATGATAGCCAGCTTGTTTCCGCAATAGAGCACGTTTCCCCAAACGAGGAGCTAGATCTAGGGAACTCCCATCCTGTAGTTTCCTGAAGTTGATTAGACGGTTCTTTGCAACCTTCCAGGCGCCAGACGACAAGGAGTACGAGTAATCGAGGCTGCCTCTGGGCGTGAGATCAATCTGAGACTCTACCTAATCGGTTGTAGAAGTAAACCTGAAAGTTCCTCGAGTAGCACACTGAGAGGAATCGCATACAATTGGTGGATCCTCGATCCTCTTCCCTTAGCCTTAACATTAGTAACGGTTACCAACATAGCGGGGTAGTCCCTCCGTAGACACTCCTGGGCTTTCATTGTTGAAATGATACTAACCTTTACACCACACTGATGCTTTAGGACAACCGACGATTCGCCACTAGGGAGAGGGATACTCAATATTTTCTCCTCACAAGTTATATCTTTCACATTCTGTGTTACGTACTAGGGCACTACTCACTGCGTGGGAAGTTACACCTTCCACTCTATAGTCATTTGTCATTGTTCATGTCCCGATTGATTCGTAAGAATTGACTCCCATAAGTCGCTAACTAGGGTTAAGGATTCGATTAAAGTCAATTCGCTGAGGTTCGTTGCCGGTGATCAGTGTTGTCCAAATACTGGGACCGGTAAAGTACTACGCTCATCCTCTTGTCCATCGATCTAGCAAGTTAATTGAGTAATACAAGGTATGTTACGAGAGTGTTGCAGAAGTGGTCGCACTTTGGGATCTAAGACGTCAATACATTGAGTTCCAGCAAACGAAGAGAAGTGAGAAAGGTATCGACCAATCATTCGACGCTGCGACATCCATCCCAGGGATGTTCGGACTAGCACCTAACATTCTACATAGTTCGCTAGGCGTCCAGATGGGTGTTCAGGTAATACTTGATAGCACCGAGATTCGAAAGGATTCAGAGAGAAGTGAAAAGGTCACGTTCAAGTAAGAAACAATCACTGCTATGACTCCTATAGGCTTGTTACGTTTCACATTGATCAAAGAACAGAGCAGAACCCTTTTTTCACTTGTTAGGCCTCATTGGGACTCACATGCACCCCACATTATTATTATGTGTGCACCCATAATAATATTGGGATTTGCATGCTCATCTCAGTTCATCCTAACTCATGTCAAATGGTTCCTCAAACTCAAATGTCAAACAAAGAATATCACAAAACAGGGGTCACGAATCTCTAGGGTAACACCACACTATCAATCACTAAACACATGCAAGTAATACATGAATTCATATTGTTGGGCTAAACGTGCAATCACATGCAATATCATATGAAAGTGTTCACTAGTTATGCAGTATAATGAGTAAACGAGAGACGAACCTTGCAGTCTGGAGCTGAGTGTCATGGTCGTATTCAGAACTCGTTCGGTTATAGTCTGGTTTTATAAAAACGTTTTAAAACCAAGTTCTCTATAACCAGTGGCTCTGATACCAAACTGTCACACCCCCAAAAGAACCACCTAGGGAACACCCCTGCTAGGCGTGTGACGTACCAACAACGAGCCACTAATCATTTTGAACTCATACAAGTTTGTAAATAAAATTCTCATTTATTAAAAAAAAGTATCAATAATATGTTTAAACAAAACCCAACATGTTCAGCGGAAGCAATAACGAAACCATAGTTTAAATATTCTCAAAACGAATGTACGAAATCAATGAACCGATCACGTGTATCCAAATCAAAGCGACCCATGACCACTCCAGCCACTCCAGACAGCAAGTTCCCAACCCAAGACATCTAACAACCTGCGAGCATGTAAACAAGTATATCAGAAAACGCTGGTGAGTTCATAGTTTTACGAAAACGTTGATTACCAAGTGTTTAGTTTAGTCCATTGAATTTAATGTTGATAATATCCCAAATACAAGACGGCTTCTGATTTACATTGCCCTTTCTCCAATGCTCCTATCAAAGCATTTGTCATGACTAGGTCATTAGTTCAACACCCGTCCTCCCATGTACGGGGTGAGGTTGTGATGTCTGTCGTTAGTGACATGCAAAAAACCGAAATAAACTAGTAGCTAGAGTAAGTCGGATATCGAACCAGAGGTGGATTGTGGAAAATGTGTAATGCTCAGTTTTAATTAACTACTATAGAAAAAATAAAACTCAGTTATGGATTTGATTGGTTATGAGAAATAGCTAAATTAACGAACAAAATTAAGATTTGAATCAATAGGGGAGAAGATGGTTCCTCCAGATTTCAGGTTTTACAATTAACTTCAACTATGTGTTTAATCGTTATCTACATAGACATAGGTGTTAATTTTGATTAACTAATTGTGATAACCAACGACTAAGTACTCCGGTCAATACATAACGGGAGGTTATCGAATGATTATCAATTACAATTTACAAACCCTAACCCCATGTCAAATATATCCCAATTACTAGAACTCTCGGGAACTGAATGCTTAGAAATTAAGGTTTAAATAAATGTAACTGTTTACAACCAATAAATCAAATTAATGGTGAAAAGCATCGAATGCTTAGATCACCAGGGTAAAACGATTGTATCAAACACATAATATTCATTAACTTACTAAAACCCTCCATCCGGAGGAAACCATAAAAGACTAGCCGCTCATCGCGAAAGATTGATCGTCAAAGGCTTCTCTTCTCTCGTTCCCCTCTTGTCTGCTGCGAAGATGTGTTCGAGAATAATGATGATGTTTTGTGATTTATCCTTTTCCGAAAGTCAGCATCATGTGCCGTCCAAGCCCAAGCCCACCTCCACGTGATGTGTTCTTTATGAGAATATGGGGGCCCATTCCTTTTTCAACTATAGCTGTCAAGATGTGATGATATTATGATAGTGTTGAGGATTGATGGATGCCACCAAAAGCCTCCACGGATCTTTTTTTTTTTAAACGGCAAATTTGGATCACTGACGGACTACTGGAGTATCATCGTGCCACCAGCAGAACCACCCGATCATATCCATCTCCACTAGGCAATAATGCCTATACACCAATTCAGGAGGAAACCCAATAAATCTGGGAAAAACCCCCTATGGGAATCGAACCCATGACCTAATGGTGATAAGCCTTATCCCACCACCAAGATACCACTAGGCTATAATGCCATGGGTCCTCCACGGATCTGCATGCTTGTTGACTGCCTTCCTAAAAATTGTCCAATCAAGTCAGCCTATATCCTTAGAGAGTTCGGCCCAACAAGGAAGTCCACGTGACTTTCTTTCTTGCATGTGCCTCCTCTTTGTGTGTGTATTTTTAGATGATGTGATGAGAATTCTTAAAGCACAACTTCCCAACAATTGTTTTGTGCTCCCTTCACGTGATTGAGTGATGTTTCCCCAAAAATCATGATGTGATCATGATATAATAATCCACACACACACACACATCTCAAAGTCTATATGTGATGATGATGTCTTCTCTTTATGTTGATGTTATGTGTACATATGTATCGATGCCCCCATGATCAGATGTCGGCCGCCCAAACATAGAATTTTGAAATTACATTTAATTCCCCTGTTGTGTCACATCAAGCGATGCCTTTTTTTTCCGTAAGCTACGCTTATGAACCGTAGGTTACGGTTCTTAACTTCTGTTAACTTGTTGGCTGACTTCTTACAACCGTAGGCTATGGTTAAAATTCCATAGCTTACGTCTCAACTTTAGATAAAATACCCAAAGACCCTTGGACTTTATTGCTTCGTAATTCTCACGCATTAAAGTTATCTTTTGGCCCGAATCAAATCCTGAATATCGTAATATATCTCGATCATCATCCATGCTTGTTCCATTTCATCACTAAGCTATCTAACTTCGTAATTTTACACGTTTTATCTGAAAAATCACAAACACACGTAGTTAACATATTCGAGGCATATTATCACTTAAAATATAATAACACATGTATTATATCCACATTAACACACAAGATTCACACGCTACATCACATCCCCACACTTGACCTTGATTGTCCTCAAGCAACCATTACAAGCATTACTCACCTTATTAACAAATCACTATTAAATCCCTTAACGAAATAACAATTTAAGGTCCCAAGTCATACCCGTCCCATAGACTGACACAATCGAGATTAACAATCTGACAGATAAATGATACGCATTTAAAACAACTTAAGACTTGCCTAGCTAAAACTAACATGCTGATATTACTACACACATGCCACACGCCCCTCACAATAATCGCTCCTCTCGGTTTTATCAAGACTAGCGTGTAATATGCTAGTATGTAATTCACTCAAAACCAAATATGCTACTTTGCAATCATAAGCTTGTATTGCAATCACACCTCCACTGTGTCAATTAACGTAACACATATTAAAAGGACTTACGGGTTTTGGGTTAAAGGTAAAGGTAAGGATGTATTTTTGGGGTTTTATATTTATATGGCGAACATAACGAATATACTAAACCATGACAACTTTATTCACATTTGTATAATACGAACATACTAACGCTTTTTGTTTTTTTTCTTTTTTCTTTCTTTTCTCTTTTTTTTCTTTTTTTTTTCAACAAATATCTAATACACAGTTGTTATTCATGGTTGGTGATCAAACGGGTCAACAAGGTATAACAAAAGAAGGGTAAAAGGCTCAACATGGTTAACTAAGGTGGGTGGAATCAACAATCAACATATAGAACAATGAAGGGATCCTAATGCCTTTATCATTTATATGCATACGCTAAACCACAGTCTCGGCACGTATCATACCACACAAGTTCTAACACAAAGCAACATATGGCCTACACTCAACAATTGAACAATTATTGAAATTCAACTAACATTCTAGTAGGCTCAAATATCTCACCGAATAAAAGGAATATGGGTTACCGACACGTAGCATGTGTAATTCCTAAAGCATGTTACCCCTTGTTAGGCATCTCTTCTCAGTTATTTTCTAAACTTGTTAGAAATACTCTCATGAAACTTAAAGAGACAACCATGACTAGGGATCTAATTTAGTTTAATATCAGCAAGGAACCTTTAAGCAATTAAAAATGTTGGTTTTCATGTAGTTCAAGCATACTTGAGAAACAAAAATTTTCAGAATTTTTCAATTTTTCACAATTTCAACCATTCAAGCATTTAAGATCACAATCTTACCAACCCTTTTCTCGAGTTACCGCATCCCCACACTTGGGATACATTGTCCCCAATGTATGGTGCAATTTATAATCTAAACTCGAGAGATACCACCCGCAAACCATGAACGGCTAATAACTAGACGACTCAACACAAAGAAACCACTCCCGACACAAAGACTCACACCACCCAAAACACGAAAACAAATAAAACACAAGATAGAGAGACACATGGACCTGATCAGTAAATCAGCAGTGTCGGTAGTGATGCAGCTACTGTGATTGGGCAGAGACGTAAACTTCTCTTGGATTCTCTGATATCTCATCGGGGATGTTGCCAAACATCCCCACACTTGAATTATTGCATCCGCGAGAATTGAAACGTAGTAACCTGCCAAAACACAACACACACCAAAATAAAACAAAACAATACTCTACATCCTCGGGCTACCTCCCGAGAGCGCAAAGTTTTAGGTCTTCAGCCAGACCGTACCTAGTTTCCGTTATGGTGGTCGAATCGAACACTTTCCTACCGAGTTCCCAATGTAGACTCGATAGTTAACAAGCTACATCAAGCTTTGTTTAACGATGTGCGGCATGCTCTGTAAGAATGATATGCTATTGTGGGCCCATTGCTTGATAAATTGCCCAATGTCTTGCAAACCCACCTTTCGACTCCTACACCTTGAGCGATCATCCCTAGCTTTGTTGGTTGCAGTAACTAATACGGAAGGAGGATCAAGATATAATTCAATTACCTCAGTTTGTGGTCCTGTGCGAAGCGCTAAGCATTCAACTTCATGTGTCGAAACACTTGTAACTTCTTTTTTCACTTCACTCTCAACAACAACAAACTTTTTCACGTGTGGTTCTTCATCAAATGAGGAAATCATTGTGGTATTAGTCTCCACAACCTCCTCACCATCTTGAAAACGGTTTTTGATATCATCGGGTAATGGTGAGATGGACTCTTCTACTCGTATCTTCATAGATAATACATTACACTTCATGCTCAAATAGTCAATTCGATGTTGCTTTGAAAGGCTTGGTGCTGATAATAATTCACCGATCTTGGATAACATCGATTCCGCTTGAACAAGTTGTTCATCCTCCTTGGATTGATAAACAAACTCCAAATTTTGAGAAACATTTTCTTCTTGATAATAATGTTGCTCATTGTGGTAATCCAGATCTTCTTCATAATAATAATATGGAGAATCCTGTGAAGGTGAATCAAAGGACGAGTAGTATGGCTGATTATCATCATCATAAACATCTAATTCATAAAACTCCCTCTGTGCGTCCTCACACATTTTTCGGAACACAGGACAATCGTCACGCGTGTGACATGGACTACCACAACCTCGGCATGACCAGTAAGCACTTTCCATAATAAGATCCGCAATGAATCTGCACAGACAAAGCTAGAATACCCAAGGTAAAAGCAAATAGTGGAATATGTAACGAATAAAACACTATTTTTTTTTGGATTTTTTTAAATCTATTTTACTAAAAACTTAACACTAAACACTTTGCGCACGCCTCCCCGGCAACGGCGCCATTTTGATGTCTGTCGTTAGTGACATGCAAAAAACCGAAATAAACTAGTAGCTAGAGTAAGTCGGATATCGAACCAGAGGAGGATTGTGGAAAGTGTGTAATGCTCAGTTTTAATTAACTACTATAGAAAAAATAAAACTCAGTTATGGATTTGATTGGTTATGAGAAATAGCTAAATTAACGAACAAAATTAAGATTTGAATCAATAGGAGAGAAGATGGTTCCTCCATATTTCAGGTTTTACAATTAACTTCAACTATGTGTTTAACCGTTACCTACGTAGACATAGGTGTTAATTTTGATTAACTAATTGTGATAACCAACGACTAAGTACTCCGGTCAATACATAACGGGAGGTTATCGAATGATTATCAATTACAATTTACAAACCCTAACCCGATGTCAAATATATCCCAATTACTAGAACTCTCGGGAACTGAATGCTTAGAAATTAAGGTTTAAATAAATGTAACTGTTTACAACCAATAAATCAAATCAATGGTGAAAAACATTGAATGCTTAGATCACCAGGGTAAAACGATTGTATCAAACACATAATATTCATTAACTTACAAAAACCCTCCATCCAGAGGATACCATAAAAGACTAGCCGCTCATCGCGAAAGATTGATCGTCAAAGGCTTCTCCTCTCTCGTTCCCCTCTTGTCTGCCTGCGAAGATGTGTTCGAGAATAATGATGATGTTTTGTGATTTATCTTTTTCCCAAAGTCAGCATCATGTGCCGTCCAAGCCCAAGCCCACCTCCACGTGATGTGTTCTTTATGAGAATATGGCGGCCCATTCCCTTTTCAACTATAGCTGTCAAGATGTGATGATATTATGATAGTGTTGAGGATTGATGGATGCCACCAAAAGGCTCCACGGATCTGCATGCTTGTTGACTTCCTTCCTAAAAATTGTCCAATCAAGTCAGCCTATATCCTTAGAGTTCGGCCCAACAAGGAAGTCCACGTGACTTTCTTTCTTGCATGTGCCTCCTCTTTGTGTGTGTATTTTTAGATGATGTGATGAGAATTCTTAAAGCGCAACTTCCCAACAATTGTTTTGTGCTCCCTTCACATGATTGAGTGATGTTTCCCCAAAAATCATGATGTGATCAGGCTGGACGGTATGGTCCCGTCCTCCACCCGGCGCCGCCACCGTGTCACCGTCCCTCCACGCCGCCCCCTCCGTCTTCATCACGTCGCCCCCTCCGTCCCGTCCTCTGTTCTCCGTTTGCGACGGAGCAAACAGGTGGGCCCTCCCTCTGCGACGCCCGTCCTCCCACGCCGCCCACTCCGTCTTCATCCCGTCGCCGGCTTCATCTCCGGCACCATACCGTGTAGCCTCATGATATAATAATCCACACACACACACATCTCAAAGTCTATATGTGATGATGATGTCTTCTCTTTATGTTGATGTTATGTGTACATATGTATCGATGCCCCTATGATCAGATGTCGGCCGCCCAAACATAGAATTTTGAAATTACATTTAATTCCCCTGTTGTGTCACATCAAGCGATGCCTTTTTTTCTAATTTTCCGTAAGCTACGGTTATGAACCGTAGGTTACGGTTCGTAACTTCTGTTAACTTGTTGGCTGACTTCTTACAACCGTAGGCTATGGTTAAAATTCCGTAGCTTACGTCTCAACTTTAGATAAAATACCCAAAGACCCCTGGACTTTATTGCTTCGTAATTCTCGCGCATTAAAGTTATCTTTTGGCCCGAATCAAATCCCGAATATCGTAATATATCTTGATCATCATCCATGCTTGTTCCATTTCATCACTAAGCTCTCTAACTTCGTAATTTTACACGCTTCATCTGAAAAATCACAAACACACATATTCGAGGCGTATTATCACTTAAAATATAGTAACACATGTATTATATCCACATTAACGCACGAGATTCACACGCTACATCAGGTTGCCAAACCTAAGTAGCGCTACCAACTAATACCATGTTACCTCTCAGGTAACCAAACAACACGGAGGGACTTTAAAGGTGATAGGATGAGTATATTATCCAACATTACCGATTTACAACAAGACGTATTTCTCTCAATAATACCCAAACAAGTTACCCAAACCTATCCCTCCCAGGGATACCCAAAGACTGTCCCAACCACCGGGACACATGCTCAAGAGAGATGAACTCACCTGATTAGCACCGCATAATACTCCATGTACCAAACGAAGGCAAGCAAAGCCCAAAGCTTGAAATATCCAACATTCTCATGCCCTACTCCAAGTAAAAGGACACCTGAAGGTCTAATGCAAATAACCCTAGTTTAACAACTTGGTTATAAAGATAGTTATCCAACTACCTAGTCTAGATCGAAACATTATTCGATATAGACAAATTGACTTGACGAAACGATGGAGATTTAGTTAAGTTTCTCGCAGATATATTTTATGTAAATATATATGTGTATACCTATAGTCCAAAGTCTCGTGTAGAACACGTATAAGTTACATATTTTCAAACGTCACAAATTACGTCTCAACGTCTACAATATCACCAATGGTTCGTTTTGGTCATCTAACACAAGTCAATGCTAAGTATATATAGAAGTTTGCAAATAAATAATTCAATATCGCGAGTGTGTGGTATACCTTCCCTTTGGCTCGATACTTAGCTTGAAATACGTGACAATGGAGTCTGCCCGCGTTGACTGAGTCCAAACAACACCGAATTGCTAAATCATCTTCAAACCTTCGATTATCACCCACATCATCCTATCATCATTCTCATC
>JARYGA010018651.1:0-22366 GCA_030545235.1 Helianthus tuberosus | reverse complement strand
ACGGCATCAGATTCCTAATTGATGGAGAAAGGTCTGGTGGCAAGAAAAGCTACTTCTAGGAGGTTGTTAAGTGTTTTCGCTCGACGATTCCATTCTTGGGTGGTTGGTTTGGCCCTTGTTCCTGTAACTCGAATCCTAGCCCGGTATATCCCATTTTAATTTTACACCATTGTGAACTTTACGCCTTTTTTTACTCTCTGATTGAGGTTCTCGGCATTGAAAAATCTTCGTAAACTAAATCACACGTGTATATGTTTATATTTAAGAGATATACAGTCAAGAAAATCAAGGGCAATGGTGATATATATGCGGATTAGACACCAAAAAAAAACAGTCAACAAATTGCTACAATTTAAGGAATGTGTTTAGTGACGGCATCAGATTCCTAATTGATGGAGAAAGGTCTGGTGCCAAGAAAAGATGCTTCTTGGAGGTTGTCAAGTGTTTTCGCTCGACGATTCCATTCTTGGGTAGTTGGTTTGGCCCTTGTTCCTGTAACTCGAATCCTAGCCCGGTATATCCAATTTTAATTTTACACCATTGTGAACCTTGCGCCTTTTTTACTCTCTGATCGAGGTTCTCGGCATTGAAAAATCTTCGCAAACTAAATCACACGTGTATATGTTGATATTTAAGAGATATACAGTCAAGAAAATCAAGGGCGATGGTGATATATATGAGGATTAGACACCAAAAAAAAACACTCAACAAATGGCTACAATTTAAGGAATGTGTTTAGTGACGGCATCAGATTCCTAATTGATGGAGAAAGGTCTGGTGGCTAGAAAAGCTACTTCTAGGAGGTTGTTAAGTGTTTTCGCTCGACGATTTCATTCTTGGGTGGTTGGTTTGGCCCTTGTTCCTGTAACTCGAATCCTAGCCCGGTATATCCCATTTTAATTTTACACCATTGTGAACTTTACGCATTTTTTTACTCTCTGATTGAGGTTCTCGGCATTGAAAAATCTTCGTAAACTAAATCACACGTGTATATGTTGATATTTAAGAGATATACAGTCAAGAAAATCAAGGGCAATGGTGATATATATGCGGATTAGACACCAAAAAAAACACTCAACAAATGGCTACAATTTAAGGAATGTGTTTAGTGACGGCATAAGATTCCTAATTGATGGAGAAAGGTCTGGTGCCAAGAAAAGCTGCTTCTTGGAGGTTGTCAAATGTTTTCGCTCGACGATTCCATTCTTGGGTGGTTAGTTTGGCCCTTGTTCCTGTAACTCGAATCCTAGCCCGGTATATCCCATTTTAATTTTACACCATTGTGAACCTTGCGCCTTTTTTACTCTCTGATCGAGGTTCTCGGCATTGAAAAATCTTCGTAAACTAAATCACACGTGTATATGTTGACATTTAAGAGATATACAGTCAAGAAAATCAAGGGCAACGGTGATATATATGCGGATTAGACACAAAAAAAAACACTCAACAAATGACTACAATTTAAGGAATGGGTTTAGTGACGGCATCAGATTCCTAATTGATGGAGAAAGGTCTGGTGGTAAGAAAAGCTGCTTCTAGTAGGTTGTCAAGTGTTTTCGCTCGACGATTCTATTCTTGGGTGGTTGGTTTGGCCTTTGTTCCTGTAACTCGAATCCAAATCCGGTATATGCCATTTTAGTTTTACACCATTGTGAACCTTACGCCTTTTTTACTCTCTGATCGAGGTTCTTGGCATTGAAAAATCTTCGTAAACTAAATCACACGTGTATATGTTGATATTTAAGAGATATATAGTTAAGAAAATCATGGGCAATGGTGATATATATGCGGATTAGACACAAAAAAAACACTCAACAAATGGCTACAATTTAAGGATTGTGTTTAGTGACGGCATCGGACTCCTAATTGATGGAGAAAGGTCTGGTGGCAAGAAATGCTGCTTCTAGGAGGTTGTGAAGTGTTTTCGCTCGATGATTCCATTCTTGGGTGGTTGGTTTGGCCCTTGTTCCTGTAACTTGAATCCTAGCCCGGTATATCCCATTTTAATTTTACACCATTGTGAACCTTACGCCTTTTTTACTCTCTGATCGAGGTTCTCGGCATTGAAAAATCTTCGTAAACTAAATCACACGTGTATATGTTGATATTTAAGAGATATACAGTCTAGAAAATCAAGGGCAATGGTGATATATATGAGGATTAGACACAAAAAAAAAACACTCAACAAATGGCTACAATTTAAGGATTGTGTTTAGTGACGGCATCAGATTCCTAATTGATGGAGAAAGGTCTGGTGGCAAGAAAAGCTACTTCTAGGAGGTTGTTAAGTGTTTTCGCTCGACGATTCCATTCTTGGGTGGTTGGTTTGGCCCTTGTTCCTGTAACTCGAATCCTAGCCCGGTATATCCCATTTTAATTTTACACCATTGTGAACTTTACGCCTTTTTTTACTCTCTGATTGAGGTTCTCGGCATTGAAAAATCTTCGTAAACTAAATCACACGTGTATATGTTTATATTTAAGAGATATACAGTCAAGAAAATCAAGGGCAATGGTGATATATATGCGGATTAGACACCAAAAAAAAACAGTCAACAAATTGCTACAATTTAAGGAATGTGTTTAGTGACGGCATCAGATTCCTAATTGATGGAGAAAGGTCTGGTGCCAAGAAAAGATGCTTCTTGGAGGTTGTCAAGTGTTTTCGCTCGACGATTCCATTCTTGGGTAGTTGGTTTGGCCCTTGTTCCTGTAACTCGAATCCTAGCCCGGTATATCCAATTTTAATTTTACACCATTGTGAACCTTGCGCCTTTTTTACTCTCTGATCGAGGTTCTCGGCATTGAAAAATCTTCGCAAACTAAATCACACGTGTATATGTTGATATTTAAGAGATATACAGTCAAGAAAATCAAGGGCGATGGTGATATATATGAGGATTAGACACCAAAAAAAAACACTCAACAAATGGCTACAATTTAAGGAATGTGTTTAGTGACGGCATCAGATTCCTAATTGATGGAGAAAGGTCTGGTGGCTAGAAAAGCTACTTCTAGGAGGTTGTTAAGTCTTTTCGCTCGACGATTTCATTCTTGGGTGGTTGGTTTGGCCCTTGTTCCTGTAACTCGAATCCTAGCCCGGTATATCCCATTTTAATTTTACACCATTGTGAACTTTACGCATTTTTTTACTCTCTGATTGAGGTTCTCGGCATTGAAAAATCTTCGTAAACTAAATCACACGTGTATATGTTGATATTTAAGAGATATACAGTCAAGAAAATCAAGGGCAATGGTGATATATATGCGGATTAGACACCAAAAAAAACACTCAACAAATGGCTACAATTTAAGGAATGTGTTTAGTGACGGCATAAGATTCCTAATTGATGGAGAAAGGTCTGGTGCCAAGAAAAGCTGCTTCTTGGAGGTTGTCAAATGTTTTCGCTCGACGATTCCATTCTTGGGTGGTTAGTTTGGCCCTTGTTCCTGTAACTCGAATCCTAGCCCGGTATATCCCATTTTAATTTTACACCATTGTGAACCTTGCGCCTTTTTTACTCTCTGATCGAGGTTCTCGGCATTGAAAAATCTTCGTAAACTAAATCACACGTGTATATGTTGACATTTAAGAGATATACAGTCAAGAAAATCAAGGGCAACGGTGATATATATGCGGATTAGACACAAAAAAAACACTCAACAAATGACTACAATTTAAGGAATGGGTTTAGTGACGGCATCAGATTCCTAATTGATGGAGAAAGGTCTGGTGGTAAGAAAAGCTGCTTCTAGTAGGTTGTCAAGTGTTTTCGCTCGACGATTCTATTCTTGGGTGGTTGGTTTGGCCTTTGTTCCTGTAACTCGAATCCAAATCCGGTATATGCCATTTTAGTTTTACACCATTGTGAACCTTACGCCTTTTTTACTCTCTGATCGAGGTTCTTGGCATTGAAAAATCTTCGTAAACTAAATCACACGTGTATATGTTGATATTTAAGAGATATATAGTTAAGAAAATCATGGGCAATGGTGATATATATGCGGATTAGACACAAAAAAAACACTCAACAAATGGCTACAATTTAAGGATTGTGTTTAGTGACGGCATCGGACTCCTAATTGATGGAGAAAGGTCTGGTGGCAAGAAATGCTGCTTCTAGGAGGTTGTGAAGTGTTTTCGCTCGACGATTCCATTCTTGGGTGGTTGGTTTGGCCCTTGTTCCTGTAACTCGAATCCTAGCCCGGTATATCCCATTTTAATTTTACACCATTGTGAACCTTATGCTTTTTTACTCTCTGATCGAGGTTCTCGGCATTGAAAAATCTTCGTAAACTAAATCACACGTGTATATGTTGATATTTAAGAGATATACAGTCAAGAAAATCATGGGCAATTGTGATATATATGCGGATTAGACACCAAAAAAAAAACACTCAACAAATGGCTACAATTTAAGGAATGTGTTTAGTGACGGCATCGGATTCCTAATTGATGGAGAAAGGTCTGGTGGCAAGAAAAGCTGCTTCTAGGAGGTTGTGAAGTGTTTTCGCTCGATGATTCCATTCTTGGGTGGTTGGTTTCCCTTGTTCCTGTAACTTGAATCCTAGCCCGGTATATCCCATTTTAATTTTACACCATTGTGAACCTTACGCCTTTTTTACTCTCTGATCGAGGTTCTCGGCATTGAAAAATCTTCGTAAACTAAATCACACGTGTATATGTTGATATTTAAGAGATATACAGTTAAAAAGTCATGGGCAATTGTGATATATATGCGGATTAGACACAAAAAAAAACACTCAACAAATGGCTACAATTTAAGGAATGTGTTTAGTGACGGCATCAGATTTCTAATTGATGGAGAAAGGCCTACTGGCTAAAAAAGATGCTTCTAGGCGGTTGTCAATTGTTTTCGGTCGACGATTCCATTATTGGGTGGTTGGTTTGGCCCTTGTTTCTCTAACTCGAATCCTAGCCCGTTATATCCCATTTTAATTTTACACCATTGTGAACCATACGCCTTTTTTACTCTCTGATCGAGGTTCTCGGCATTGAAAAATCTTCATAAACTAAATCACACATGTATGTGTTGACATTTAAGAGATATACAGTCAAGAAAATCAAGGGCAATGGTGATATATATGCGGATTAGACACCAAAAAAAACACACTCAACAAACGGCTACAATTTAAGGAATGTGTTTAGTGACGGCATCAGATTCCTAATTGATGGAGAAAGGTCTGGTGGCAAGAAAAGCTGCTTCTAGGAGGTTGTCAAGTGTTTTCGCTCGACGATTCCATTCTTGGGTGGTTGGTTTGGATCTTGTTTCTGTAACTCGAATCCTAGCCCGGTATATCACATTTTAATTTTATACCATTGTGAACCTTACGCCTTTTTTACTCTCTAATAGAGGTTCTCGGCATCGAAAAATCTTCGTAAACTAAATCACAAGTGTATATGCTGACATTTAAGAGATATACAATCAAGATAATCAAGGGCAATGGTGATATATATGAGGATTAGACACCATAAAACAAACACTCAACAAATGGCTATAATTTAAGAAATGTGTTTAGTGACGGCATCTGATTCCTAATTGATGGAGAAATGTCTGGTGGCAAGAAAAGCTGCCTCTAGGAGGTTGTCAAGTGTTTCGCTCGACGATGCCATTCTTGGGTGGTTGGTTTGGTCCTTGTTCATGTAAATCGAATCTTTGCCCGGTATATCCCATTTTAATTTTACACCATTGTGAACCTGACGCCTTTTTTACTCTCTGATCGAGGTTCTCGGCATTGAAAAATCTTCGTAAACTAAATCACACGTGTATATGTTGACATTTAAGAGATATACAGTCAAGAAAATCTAGGGCAATGGTGATATATATGCGGATTAGATACAAAGAAAAACACTCAACAAATGACTACAATTTAAGGAATGTGTTTAGTGACGGCATCATATTCCAAATTGATTGAAAAAGGTCTGGTGGCAAGAAAAGCTACTTCTAGGAGGTTGTTAAGTGTTTTCGCTCAAAAATTCCATTCTTGGGTGGTTGTTTTGGCCCTTGTTCCCTTAACTCGAATCCTAGCCCGGTATATCACATTTTAATTTTACACCATTGTGAACCTTACGCCTTTTTTACTCTCTGATCGAGGTTCTCGGCATTGAAATATCTTCGTAAACTAAATCACACGTGTAAATGTTGACATTTAAGAGATATACAGTCAAGAAAATCAAGGGCAATGGTGATATATATGCGGATTAGACACCAAAAAAAAAACACACTCAACAAATGGCTACAATTTAAGGAATGTGTTTAGTGACGGCATCAGGTTCCTAATTGATGGAGAAAGGTCTGGTGGCAAGAAAAGCTGCTTCTAGGAGGTTATCAAGTGTTTTCGCTTGACGATTCCATTCTTGGGTGGTTGGTTTGGCCCTTGTTCCTGTAACTCGAATCCTAGCCCGGTATATCCCATTTTAATTTTACACCATTGTGAAACTGACGCCTTTTTTACTCTCTGATCGAAGTTCTCGGCAATGAAAAATCTTCGTAAACTAAATCACACGTGTATATGTTGATATTTAAGAGATATACAGTCAAGAAAATCAAGGGCAATGGTGATATATATGCGGATTAGACACCAACAAAAAACACTAAACAAATGGCTACAATTTAAGGAATGTGTTTAGTGACGGCATCAGATTCCTAATTGATGGAGAAAGGTCTGGTGGCAAGAAAAGCTGCTTCTAGGAGGTTGTCAAGTGTTTTCGCTCGACGATTCCATTCTTGGGCGGTTGGTTTGGCCCTTGTTCATGTAAATCGAATCTTTGTCCGGTATATCCCATTTTAAAATTACACCACTGTGAACCTGACGCCTTTCTTACTCTCTGATCGAGGTTCTCGGCATTGAAAAATCTTCGTAAACTAAATCACACGTGTATATGTTGACATTTAAGAGATATACAGTCAAGAAAATCAAGGGCAATGGTGATAAATATGCGGATTAGATACAAAAAAAAACACTAAACAAATGGCTACAATTTAAGGAATGTGTTTAGTGACGGCATCATATTCCTAATTGATGGAGAAAGGTCTGGTGGCAAGAAAAGCTGCTTCTAGGAGGTTGTCAAGTGTTTTCGCTCGACAATTCTATTCTTAGGTGGTTGGTTTGGCCCTTGTTTCCTTAACTCGAATCCTAGCCGGTATATCACATTTTAATTTTACACCATTGTGAACCTTACGCCTTTTTTACTCTCTGATCGAGGTTCTCGGGATTGAAAAATCATCGTAAACTAAATCACACGTGTATATGTTGACATTTAAGAGATATACAGGCATGAAAATCAAGGGCAATGGTGATATATATGCGGATTAGACCCAAAAAAAAACACACTCAACAAACGGCTACAATTTAAGGAATGTGTTTAGTGACGGCATCGGATTCCTAATTGATGGAGAAAGGTCTGGTGGCAAGAAAAGCTGCTTCTAGGAGGTTGTCAAGTGTTTTCGCTCCACGATTCTATTCTTGGGTGGTTGGTTTGGCCCTTGTTTCTGTAACTCGAATCCTAGCCCGGTATATCCCATTTTAATTTTACACCATTGTGAACCTTACGCCTTTTTTTCTCTCTGATAGAGGTTCTCGGCATTGAAAAATCTTCGTAAACTAAATCACAAGTGTATATGTTGACATTTAAGAGATATACAGTCAAGATAATCAAGGGAAATTTTGATATATATGCGGATTAGACACCAAAAAACAAACACTCAACAAATGGCTACAATTTAAGGAATGTGTTTAGTGACGGCATCAGATTCCTAATTGATGGAGAACGGTCTGGTGGCAAGAAAAGCTGCTTCTAAGAGGTTGTCAAGTGTTTTCGCTCGACTATTCCATTCTTGGGTGGTTGGTTTGGCCCTTGTTACTGTAACTCAAATCCTATCCCGGTATATCCCATTTAAATTTTACACCATTGTGAACCTTACGCATTTTTTACTCTCTGATCGAGTTTCTCGGCATTGAAAAATCTTCCTAAACTAAATCACACGTGTATATGTTGATATTTAAGAGATATACAGTCAAGAAAATCAAGGGCAATGGTGATATATAGGCGGATTAGACACCAACAAAAAACACTAAACAAATGGCTACAATTTAAGGAATGTGTTTAGTGACGGCAACAGATTCCTAATTGATGGAGAAAGGTCTGGTGGCAAAAAAAGCTGCTTCTAGGAGGTTGTCAAGTGTTTTCGCTCGACAATTCCATTCTTAGGTGGTTGGTTTGGCCCTTGTTTCCTTAACTCGAATCCTAGCCCGGTATATCACATTTTAATTTTACACCATTGTGAACCTTACGCCTTTTTTACTCTCTGATCGAGGTGCTCGGCATTGAAATATCTTCGTAAACTAAATCACACGTGTATATGTTGACCTTTAAGAGATATACAGTCAAAAAAATCAAGGGCAATGGTGATATATATGCGGATTAGACACAAAAAAAACACTCAACAAATGGCTACAATTTTAGGAATGTGTTTAGTGACGGCATCAGATTCCTAATTGATGGAGAATGGTCTGGTGGCAAGAACAGCTGCTTCTAGGAGGTTGTCAAGTGTTTTCGCTCGACGATTCCATTCTTGGGTGGTTGGTTTGGCCCTTGTTCCTGTAACTCGAATCCTAGCCCGGTATATCCCATTTTAATTTTACACCATTGTGAACCTGACGCCTTTTTTACTCACTGATCGAGGTTCAAGGCAATGAAAAATCTTCGTAAACTAAATCACACGTGTATATGTTGATATTTAAGAGATATACAGTCAAGAAAATCAAGGGCAATGGTGATATATATGCGGATTAGATAGAAAAAAAACACTCAACAAATGGCTATAATTTAAGGAATGTGTTTAGTGACGGCATCAGATTCCTAATTGATGGAGAAAGGGCTGGTGGTAAGAAAAGCTGCTTCTAGGAGGTTGTCAAGTGTTTTCGCTCGACGATTCTATGCTTGGGTGGTTGGTTTGGCCCTTGTTCCTGTAACTCGAATCCTAGCCCGATATATCCCATTTTAATTTTACACCATTGTGAACCTTACGCCGTTTTACTCTCTGATCGAGGTTCTCGGCATTGAAAAATCTTCGTAAACTAAATCACACGTGTATATGTTGACATTTAAGAGATACAGTCAAGAAAATAAAGGGCAATGGTGATATATAGGTGGATTAGACACAAAAAAAACACTCAACAAATGGCTACAATTTAAGGAATGTGTTTAGTGACGGCATCAGATTCCTAATTAATGGAGAAAGCTCTGGTGGCAAGAAAAGCTACTTCTAGGAAGTAATCATGTGTTTTCGCTCGACTTTTCCATTCTTGGGTGGTTGGTTTGGACCTTGTTCCTGTAACTCGAATCCTAACCCGGTATATCCCATTTTAATTTTACACCATTGTGAACCTTATGCCTTTTTTACTCTCTGATCGAGGTTCTCGGCATTGAAAAATCTTTGTAAACTAAATCACACGTGTATATGTTGATATTTAAGAGATATACAGTCAAGAAAATCAAGGGCAATGGTGATATTTATGCGGATTAAAGTCCAAAAAAAACACTCAACAAATGGCTACAATTTATGGAATGTGTTTAGTGACGGGATCAGATTCCTAATTGATGGAGAAAGGACTGGTGGTAAGAAAAGCTGCTTCTAGGAGGTTGTCAAGTGTTTTCGCTCGACGATTCTATTCTTGGGTGGTTGGTTTGGCCCTTGTTCCTGTAACTCGAATCCTATCCCGGTATATCCCATTTTAATTTTACACCATTGTGAACCTTACGCCGTTTTACTCTCTGATCGAGGTTCTCGGCATTGAAAAATCTTCGTAAACTAAATAACACGTGTATATGTTGACATTTAAGAGATATACAGTCAAGAAAATTAAGGGCAATGGTGATATTTATGCGGATTAGACTAAAAAAAACACTCAACAAATGGCTACAATTTAAGTAATGTGTTTAGTGACGGCATCAGATTCCTAATTGATGGAGAAAGGTTTGGTGGTAAGGAAAGCTGTTTCTAGGAGGTTGTTAAGTGTTTTCGCTCAACGATTCCATTCTTGGTGGTTGGTTTGGCCCTTGTTCCTGTAACTCGAATCCTAGCCCGGTATATCCCATTTTAATTTTACACCATTGTGAACCTTACGCCTTTTTTACTCTCTGATCGAGGTTCTCGACATTGAAAAATCTTCGTAAACTAAATCACATGTATAAATGTTGATATTTAAGAGATATACAGTCAAGAAAATCAAGGGCAATGGTGATATATATGCGGATTAGACACCAAAAAAAACACTCAACAAATGACTACAATTTAAGGAATGTGTTTAGTGACGGCGTCAGATTCCTAATTGATGGAGAAAGGTCTGGTGGTAAGAAAAGCTGCTTCTAGGAGGTTGTCAAGTGTTTTCGCTCGACGATTCCATTCTTGGGTGGTTGGTTTGGCCCTTGTTCCTATAACTCGAATCCTAGCCCGGTATATCCCATTTAAATCTTACACCATTGTGAACCTTACGCCTTTTTTACTCTCTGATCGAGGTTCTCGGCATTGAAAAATCTTCGTAAACTTAATCACACATGTATATGTTGATATTTAAGAGATATACAGTCAAGAAAATCAAGGGCAATGGTAATATATATATATATATATATATATGGATTAGACACCAACAAAAAACACTAAACAAATGGCTACAATTTAAGGAATGTGTTTAGTGACGGCATCATATTCCAAATTGATGGAGAATGGTCTGGTGGCAAGAAAAGCTACTTCTAGGAGGTTGTCAAGTGTTTTCGCTCGACGATTTCATTCTTGGGTGGTTGGTTTGGCCTTTGTTCCTGTAACTCGAATCCTAGCCCGATATGTCACATTTCAATTTTACACCATTGTGAAGCTTACGCCTTTTTTACTCTCTGATCGAGGTTCTCGGCATTGAAAAATCTTCGTAAACTAAATCACACATGTATATGTTGATATTTAACAGATATACAGTCAAGAAAATCAAGGGCAACGGTGATATATATGTGGATTAGACACTAAAAAAAACACTCAACAAATGGCTACAATTTAAGGAATGTGTTTAGTGACGACATCAGATTCCTAATTGTTGGAAAAAAGGTCTGGTGGTAAGAAAAGCTGCTTCTAGGTGGTTGTCAAGTGTTTTCGCTCGACGATTCCATTCTTGGGTGGTTGGTTTGGCCCTTGTTCCTGTAACTCGAATCCTAACTCGGTATATCCCATTTTAATTTTACACCATTGTGAACCTTACGCCGTTTTACCCTCTGCTCGAGGTTCTCGGCATTGAAAAATCTTCGTAAACTAAATCACTCATGTATATGTTGACATTTAAGAGATATACAGTCAAGAAAATTATGGGCAATGGTGATATATATGCGGATTAGACACTAAAAAAAACACTCAACAAATGGGTACAATTTAAAGAATGTGTTTAGTGACGGCATCAGATTCCTAATCGATGGAGAAAGGTCTGGTGGCAAGAAAAGCTGCTTCTAGGATGTTATCATGTGTTTTCGCTCGACGATTCCATTCTTGGGTGGTTGGTTTGGACCTTGTTTCTGTAACTCGAATCCTATCCCGGTATATCCCATTTTAATTTTACACCATTGTGAACCTTATGCCTTTTTTACTCTCTGGTCGAGGTTCTCTACATTGAAAAATCTTCGTAAACTATATCACACGTGTATATGTTGATATTTAAGAGATATACAATCAAGAAAATCACGGGCATTGGTAATATTTATGCGGATTAGACAACAAAAAAAACACTCAACAAGTGGCTACAATTTAAGGAATGTGTTTAGTGACGGCATCATATTCCTAATTGATGGAGAAAGGTTTGGTGGTAAGAAAAGCTGCTACTAGGAGGTTGTCAAGTGTTTTAGCTCAACGATTCCATTCTTGGGTGGTAGTTTGGCCCTTGTTCCGGTAACTCGAATCCTAGCCCGGTATATCCCATTTTAATTTGACACCATTGTGAACCATACGCCTTTTTTACTCTCTGATCGAGGTTCTCGAAATTGAAAAATCTTTGTAAACTAAATCACACGTATAAATGTTGATATTTAAGAGATATACAGTCAAGAAAATCAAGGGAAATGGTTATATATATGCGGATTAGACACCAAAAAAAAGCACTCAACAAATGACTACAATTTAAGGAATGTGTTTAGTGACGGCATCAGATTCCTAATTGATGGAGAAAGGTATGGTGGTAAGAAAAGCTGCTTCTAGGAGGTTGTCAAGTGTTTTCGCTCGACGATTCCATTCTTGGGTGGTTGGTTTGGCCCTTGTTCCTGTAACTCTAATCCTAGCCCGGTATATCCCATTTTAATCTTACACCATTGTGAACCTTACGCCTTTTTTACTCTCTGATCGAGGTTCTCGCCATTTAAAAATCTTCGTAAACTAAATCACACATGTATATGTTGATATTTAAGAGATATACAGTCAAGAAAATCAAGGGCAATGGTGATATATATTCGGATTAGACACCAAAAAAAAAAACACTAAACAAATGGCTACAATTTAAGGAATATGTTTAGTGAGGGCATAAGAAACCTAATTCTTGGAGAAAGGTCTGGTGGCAAGAAAAGCTGCTTCTAGGAGGTTGTCAAGTGTTTTCTCTCAATGATTTCATTCTTGTGTGGTTGGTTTGGCCCTTGTTCCTGTAACTCGAATCCTAGCCCGGTATATCCCATTTTAATTTTACACCATTGTGAACCTTACGCCTTTTTTACTCTCTGATCGAGGTTCTTGGCATTGAAAAATCTTCGTAAACTAAATCACACGTGTATATGTTGATATTTAAGAGATATACAGTCAAGAAAATCAAGGGCAATGGTGATATATATGCGGATTAGACACCAAAAAAAACACTCAACAAATGGCTACAATTTAAGGAATGTGTTTAGTGACGGCATCAGATTCCTAATTGATGGAGAAAGGTCTGGTGGCAAGAAAAGCTGATTCTAGGAGGTTGTCAAGTGTTTTCGCTCGACGATTCCATTCTTGGGTGGTTGGTTTGGCCCTTGTTCATGTAACTCGAATCCTAGCCCGGTATATCCCATTTTAATCTTACACCATTGTGAACCTTACGCCTTTTTTACTCTCTGATCGAGGTTCTCGGCATTGAAAAATCTTCGTAAACTTAATCACACATGTATATGTTGATATTTAAGAGATATACAGTCAAGAAAATCAAGGGCAATGGTAATATATATATATATATGGATTAGACACCAACAAAAAACACTAAACAAATGGCTACAATTTAAGGAATGTGTTTAGTGACGGCATCATATTCCAAATTGATGGAGAATGGTCTGGTAGCAAGAAAAGCTACTTCTAGGAGGTTGTCAAGTGTTTTCGCTCGACGATTTCATTCTTGGGTGGTTGGTTTGGCCTTTGTTCCTGTAACTCGAATCCTAGCCTGGTATGTCACATTTCAATTTTACACCATTGTGAAGCTTACGCCTTTTTTACTCTCTGATCGAGGTTCTCGGCATTGAAAAATCTTCGTAAACTAAATCACACATGTATATGTTGATATTTAACAGATATACAGTCAAGAAAATCAAGGGCAACGGTGATATATATGTGGATTAGACACTAAAAAAAACACTCAACAAATGGCTACAATTTAAGGAATGTGTTTAGTGACGACATCAGATTCCTAATTGTTGGAAAAAGGTCTGGTGGTAAGAAAAGCTGCTTCTAGGTGGTTGTCAAGTGTTTTCGCTCGACGATTCCATTCTTGGGTGGTTGGTTTGGCCCTTGTTCCTGTAACTCGAATCCTAACTCGGTATATCCCATTTTAATTTTACACCATTGTGAACCTTACGCCGTTTTACCCTCTGCTCGAGGTTCTCGGCATTGAAAAATCTTCGTAAACTAAATCACTCATGTATATGTTGACATTTAAGAGATATACAGTCAAGAAAATTATGGGCAATGGTGATATATATGCGGATTAGACACTAAAAAAAAACACTCAACAAATGGTACAATTTAAGGAATGTGTTTAGTGACGGCATCAGATTCCTAATCGATGGAGAAAGGTCTGGTGGCAAGAAAAGCTGCTTCTAGGATGTTATCATGTGTTTTCGCTCGACGATTCCATTCTTGGGTGGTTGGTTTGGACCTTGTTTCTGTAACTCGAATCCTATCCCGGTATATCCCATTTTAATTTTACACCATTGTGAACCTTATGCCTTTTTTACTCTCTGGTCGAGGTTCTCTGCATTGAAAAATCTTCGTAAACTATATCACACGTGTATATGTTGATATTTAAGAGATATACAATCAAGAAAATCAAGGGCATTGGTAATATTTATGCGGATTAGACAACAAAAAAAACACTCAACAAGTGGCTACAATTTAAGGAATGTGTTTAGTGACGGCATCAGATTCCTAATTGATGGAGAAAGGTTTGGTGGTAAGAAAAGCTGCTACTAGGAGGTTGTCAAGTGTTTTAGCTCAACGATTCCATTCTTGGGTGGTAGTTTGGCCCTTGTTCCGGTAACTCGAATCCTAGACCGGTATATCCCATTTTAATTTGACACCATTGTGAACCATACGCCTTTTTTACTCTCTGATCGAGGTTCTCGAAATTGAAAAATCTTTGTAAACTAAATCACACGTATAAATGTTGATATTTAAGAGATATACAGTCAAGAAAATCAAGGGCAATGGTTATATATATGCGGATTAGACACCAAAAAAAAGCACTCAACAAATGACTACAATTTAAGGAATGTGTTTAGTGACGGCATCAGATTCCTAATTGATGGAGAAAGGTATGGTGGTAAGAAAAGCTGCTTCTAGGAGGTTGTCAAGTGTTTTCGCTCGACGATTCCATTCTTGGGTGGTTGGTTTGGCCCTTGTTCCTGTAACTCTAATCCTAGCCCGGTATATCCCATTTTAATCTTACACCATTGTGAACCTTACGCCTTTTTTACTCTCTGATCGAGGTTCTCGCCATTTAAAAATCTTCGTAAACTAAATCACACATGTATATGTTGATATTTAAGAGATATACAGTCAAGAAAATCAAGGGCAATGGTGATATATATTCGGATTAGACACCAAAAAAAAAACACTAAACAAATGGCTACAATTTAAGGAATGTGTTTAGTGAGGGCATAAGAAACCTAATTCTTGGAGAAAGGTCTGGTGGCAAGAAAAGCTGCTTCTAGGAGGTTGTCAAGTGTTTTCTCTCAATGATTTCATTCTTGTGTGGTTGATTTGGCCCTTGTTCCTGTAACTCGAATCCTAGCCCGGTATATCCCATTTTAATTTTACACCATTGTGAACCTTACGCCTTTTTTACTCTCTGATCGAGGTTCTTGGCATTGAAAAATCTTCGTAAACTAAATCACACGTGTATATGTTGATATTTAAGAGATATACAGTCAAGAAAATCAAGGGCAATGGTGATATATATGCGGATTAGACACCAAAAAAAACACTCAACAAATGGCTACAATTTAAGGAATGTGTTTAGTGACTGCATCGGATTCCTAATTGATGGAGAAAGGTCTTGTGGTAAGAAAAGCTGCTTCTAGGAGGTTGTCAAGTGTTTTCGCTCGACGATTCCATTCTTGGGTGGTTGGTTTGGCCCTTGTTCTTGAAACTCGAATCCTAGCCCGGTATATCCCATTTTAATTTTACACCATTGTGAAATTACGCCATTTTACTCTCTGATCGAGGTTCTCGGCATTGAAAAATCTTCGTAAACTAAATGACACGTGTATATGATGACACTTATGAGATATACAGCCAAGAAAATCAAGGGTAATGGTGATATATATGCGGATTAGACACCAAAAAAAACACTCAACAAATGGCTACAATTTAAGGACTGTGTTTAGTGACGGAATCAGATTCCTAATTGATGGAGAAAGGTCTTGTGGTAAGAAAAGCTGCTTCTAGGAGGTTGTCAAGTGTTTTCGCTCGAGGATTCCATTCTTGGGTAGTTGGTTTGGCCCTTGTTAATGTAACTTGAATCCTAGCCCGGTATATCCCATTTAAATTTTACACCATTGTCAAATTACGGCGTTTTACTCTCTGATCGAGGTTCTCGAAATTTAAATTCTTCGTAAACTAAATCACACGTGTATATGATGACACTTAAGAGATATACAGCCAAGAAAATCAAGGGCAATGGTGATATATATGCGGATTAGACACCAAAAATAACACTCAACAAATGGCTACAATTTAAGGAATGTGTTTAGTGACGGCATCAGATTCCTAATTGATGGAGAAAGGTTTGGTGGTAAGAAAAGCTGCTTCTAGGAGGTTGTCAAGTGTTTTCGCTCAACGATTCCATTCTTGGGTGGTAGTTCGGCCCTTGTTCCGGTAACTCGAATCCTAGCCCGGTATATCCCATTTTAATTTTACACCATTGTGAACCTTACGCCTTTTTTACTCTCTGATCGAGGTTCTTGGCATTGAAAAATATTCGTAAACTAAATCACAGGTGTATATGTTGACATTTAAGAGATATATACAGTAAAGAAAATCAAGGGCAATGGTGATATATATGCGGATTAGACACAAAAAAAAAAACACTCAACAAATGGCTGTAATTTAAGGAATGTGTTTAGTGACGGCATCAGATTCCTAGTTGATGGAGAAAGTTCTGGTGGCAAGAAAAGCTGCTTCAAGGAAGTTGTCAAGTGTTTTCGCTCGACGATTCCATTCTTGGGTGGTTGGTTTGGTCCTTATTCCTGTAACTCGAATCCTAGCCCGGTATATCCCATTTTAATTTTAAACCATTGTGAACCTTATGCCTTTTTTACTCTCTGATCGAGGTTCTCGGCATTGAAAAATCTTTGTAAACTAAATCACACGTCTAAATGTTGATATTTAAGAGATATACAGTGAAGAAAATCAAGGGCAATGGTTATGTATATGCGGATTAGACACCAAAAAAAAGCACTCAACAAATGACTACAATTTAAGGAATGTGTTTAGTGACGGCATCAGATTCCTAATTGATGGAGAAAGGTCTGGTGGTAAGAAAAGCTACTTCTAGGAGGTTGTCAGGTGTTTTCGCTTGACGATTCCATTCTTGGGTGGTTGGTTTGGCCCTTGTTCCTATAACTCAAATCCTAGCCCGGTATATCCCATTTTAATTTTACACCATTGTGAACCTTATTCCATTTTTACTCTCTGATCGAGGTTCTCGGCGTTGAAAAATCTTCGTACACTAAATCACACGTGTATATGTTGAAATTTAAGAGATATACAGTCAAGAAAATCAGGGGCAATGGTGATATATATGTGGATTAGACACAAAAAAAAACACTCAACAAATGGCTACAATTTAAGGATTGTGTTTAGTGACGACATCGGATTCCTAATTGATGGAGAAAGGTCTGGTGGCAGGAAAAGCTGCTTCTAGGAGGTTGTCAAGTGTTTTCGCTCGACGATTCCATTTTGGGTGGTTGGTTTGGCCCTTGTTCCAGTAACTCGAATCCTAGCCCCGTATATCCCATTTTAATTTTACACCGTTGTGAACCTTACGCCTTTTTTACTCTCTGATCGAGGTTCTCGGCATTGAAAAATCTTCGTAATCTAAATCACACGTATATATGTTGACATTTAAGAGATATACAGTCAAGAAAATCCAGGGCAATGGTGATATATATGCGAATTAGACACAAAAAAACACTCAACAGATGGCTACAATTTAAGGAATGTATTTAGTGATAGCATCAGATTCCTAATTGATGGAGAAAGATCTGGTGGTAAGAAAAGCTACTTCTAGGAGGTTGTCAAGTGTTTTCGCTTGACGATTTCATTCTTGGGTGGTTGGTTTGGCCCTTGTTCCTGTAACTCAAATCCTAGCCCGGTATATCCCATTTTAATTTTACACCATTGTGAACCTTATGCCATTTTTACTCTCTAATCGAGGTTCTCGGCGTTGAAAAATCTTCGTACACTAAATCACATGTGTATATGTTGAAATTTAAGAGATATACAGTCAAGAAAATCAAGGGCAATGGTGATATATATGTGGATTAGTAGCAAAAAAAAAAAACATTCAACAAATGGCTACAATTTAAGGAATGTGTTTAGTGACGACATCAGATTCCTAATTGATGGAGAAAGGTCTGGTGGCAGGAAAAGCTGCTTCTAGGAGGTTGTCAAGTGTTTTCGCTCGACGATTCCATTCTTGGATGGTTGGTTTGGCCCTTGTTCCTGCAACTCGAATCCTAGCCCGGTATATCCCATTTTAATTTTACACCATTGTGAACCTTACGCCTTTTTTACTCTCTGATCGAGGTTCTCGGCATTGAAAATCTTCGTAAACTAAATCACACGTGTATATGTTGACATTTAAGAGATATACAGTAAAGAAAATCAAGGGCAATGGTGATATATATGCGGATTAGACACCAAAAAAACCACTCAACAAATGGCTGTAATTTATGGAATGTGTTTCGTGACGGCATCAGATTCCTAATTGATGGAGAAAGTTCTGGTGGCAAGAAAAGCTGCTTCAAGGAGGTTGTCAAGTGTTTTTGCTCGACGATTCCATTCTTGGGTGGTTGGTTTGGCCCTTATTCCTGTAAGTCGAATCCTAGCCCGGTATATCCCATTTTAATTTTAAACCATTGTGAACCTTACACCTTTTTTACTCTCTGATCGAGGTTCTCGGCATTCAAAAATCTTCGTAATCTAAATCACACATATATATGTTGACATTTAAGAGATATACAGTCAAGAAAATCCAGGGCAACAGTGATATATATGCGGATTAGACACAAAAAAAAAACACTCAACAAATGGCTATAATTTAAGGAATGTGTTTAGTGACGGCATCAGATTCCTAATTGATGGAGAAAGTTCTGGTGGCAAGAAAAGCTGCTTCAAGGAGGTTGTCAAGTGTTTTCGCTCGACGATTCCATTCTTGGGTGGTTGGTTTGGCCCTTATTCCTGTAACTCGAATCCTAGCCTGGTATATCCCATTTTAATTTTAAACATTGTGAACCTTACGCCTTTTTTACTCTCTGACCGAGGTTCTCGGCATTGAAAATCTTCGTAAACTAAATCACACGTGTATATGTTGACATTTAAGATATATACAGTCAAGAAAATCCAGGGCAATGGTGATATATATGCGGATTAGACACAAAAAAAAACACTCAACAAATGGCTACAATTTAAGGAATGTGTTTAGTGACGGCATCAGATTCCTAATTGATAGAGAGCGGGGTCTGGTGGCAAGAAAAACTGCTTCTAGGAGGTTGTCAAGTGTTTTCGCTCGTCGATTCCATTCTTGGATGGTTGGTTTGGCCCTTGTTCCTGTAACTCGAATCCTAGCCCGGTATATCCCATTTTAATTTTACACCATTGTGAACCTTACGCCTTTTTTCCTCTCTGATCGAGGTTCTCGGCATTGAAAAAACTTCGTAAACTAAATCACACGTGTATATGTTGACATTTAAGAGATATACAGTAAAGAAAATCCAGGGCAATGGTGATATATATGCGGATTAGACACCAAAAAAAAAACATTCAACAAATGCCTATAATTTAAGGAATATGTTTAGTGACGGCATCAGATTCCTAATTGATGGAGAAAGTTCTGGTGGCAGGAAAAACTGCTTCTAGGAGGTTGTCAAGTGTTTTCGCTCGACGATTCCATTTTGGGTGGTTGGTTTGGCCCTTGTTCCAGTAACTCGAATCCTAGCCCCGTATATCCCATTTTAATTTTACACCGTTGTGAACCTTACGCCTTTTTTACTCTCTGATCGAGGTTCTCGGCATTGAAAAATCTTCGTAATCTAAATCACACGTATATATGTTGACATTTAAGAGATATACAGTCAAGAAAATCCAGGGCAATGGTGATATATATGCGAATTAGACACAAAAAAACACTCAACAAATGGCTACAATTTAAGGAATGTATTTAGTGATAGCATCAGATTCCTAATTGATGGAGAAAGGTCTGGTCGTAAGAAAAGCTACTTCTAGGAGGTTGTCAAGTGTTTTCGCTTGACGATTCCATTCTTGGGTGGTTGGTTTGGCCCTTGTTCCTGTAACTCAAATCCTAGCCCGGTATATCCCATTTTAATTTTACACCATTGTGAACCTTATGCCATTTTTACTCTCTGATCGAGGTTCTCGGCGTTGGAAAATCTTCGTACACTAAATCACACGTGTATATGTTGAAATTTAAGAGATATACAGTCAAGAAAATCAAGGGCAATGGTGATATATATGTGGATTAGACACAAAAAAAAAACATTCAACAAATGGCTACAATTTAAGGAATGTGTTTAGTGACGACATCAGATCCCTAGTTGATGGAGAAAGGTCTGGTGGCAGGAAAAGCTTCTTCTAGGAGGTTGTCAAATGTTTTCGCTCGACGATTCCATTCTTGGATGGTTGGTTTAGCCCTTGTTCCTGCAACTCGAATCCTAGCCCGGTATATCCCATTTTAATTTTACACCATTGTGAACCTTACGCCTTTTTTACTCTCTGATCGAGGTTCTCGGCATTGAAAAATCTTCGTAAACTAAATCACACGTGTATATGTTGACATTTAAGAGATATACAGTAAAGTAAATCAAGGGCAATGGTGATATATATGCGGATTAGACACCAAATAAAACACTCAACAAATGGCTGTAATTTAAGGAATGTGTTTCGTGACGGCATCAGATTCCTAATTGATGGAGAAAGTTCTGGTGGCAAGAAAAGCTGCTTCAAGGAGGTTGTCAAGTGTTTTCTGGTTTGGCCCTTATTCCTGTAATTCGAATCCTAGCCTGGTATATCCCATTTTAATTTTAAACCATTGTGAACCTTACGCCTTTTTTACTCTCTGATCGAGGTTCTCGGCATTGAAAAATCTTTGTAAACTAAATCACACGTCTAAATGTTGATATTTAAGAGATATACAGTCAAGAAAATCAAGGGCAATGGTTATACATATGCGGATTAGACACCAAGAAAAAGCACTCAACAAATAACTACAATTTTAGGAATGTGTTTAGTGACGGCATCAGATTCCTAATTGATGGAGAAAGGTCTGGTGGGAGGAAAAGCTGCTTCTAGGAGGTTGTCAAGTGTTTTCGCTCGACGATTCCATTCTTGGGTGGTTGGTTTGGCCCTTGTTCCAGTAACTCGAAGCCTAGCCCGGTATATCCCATTTTAATTTTACACCGTTGTGAACCTTACACCTTTTTTACTCTCTGATCGAGGTTCTCGGCATTGAAAAATCTTCGTAATCTAAATCACACGTATATATGTTGACATTTAAGAGTTATACAGTCAAGAAAATCCAGGGCAATGGTTATTTATATGCGGATTAGACACCAAAAAAAACACTCAACAAATGGCTATAATTTAAGGAATGTGTTTAGTGACGGCATCAGATTCCTAATTGATGGAGAAAGTTCTGGTGGCAAGAAAAGCTGCTTCAAAGAGGTTGTCAAGTGTTTTCGCTCGACGATTCCATTCTTGGGTGGTTGGTTTGGCCCTTATTCCTGTAACTCGAATCCTAGCCTGTTATATCACATTTTAATTTTTAACATTGTGAACCTTACGCCTTTTTTACTCTCTGACCGAGGTTCTCGGCATTGAAAAATCTTCGTAAACTAAATCACACGTGTATATGTTGACATTTAAGATATATAAAGTCAAGAAAATCCAGGGCAATGGTGATATATATGGGGATTAGACACAAAAAAAACACTCAACAAATGGCTACAATATAAGGAATGTGTTTAGTGACGGCATCAGATTCCTAATTGATAGAGAGCGGGGTCTGGTGGCAAGAAAAGCTGCTTCTAGGAGGTTGTCAAGTGTTTTCGCTCGTCGATTCCATTCTTGGATGGTTGGTTTGGCCCTTGTTCCTGTAACTCGAATCCTAGCCCGGTATATCCCATTTTAATTTTACAACAATGTGAACCTTACGCCTTTTTTACTCTCTGATCGAGGTTCTCGGCATTGAAAAAACTTCGTAAACTAAATCACACGTGTATATGTTGACATTTAAGAGATATACAGTAAAGAAAATCCAGGGCAATGGTGATATATATGCGGATTAGACACCAAAAAAAAACACTCAACAAATGGCTATAATTTAAGGAATGTGTTTAGTGACGGCATCAGATTCCTAATTGACGGAGAAAGTTCTGGTGGCAAGAAAAGCTGCTTCAAGGAGGTTGTCAAGTGTTTTCGCTCGACGATTCCATTCTTGGGTGGTTGGTTTGGCCCTTATTCCTGTAACTTGAATCCTAGCCCGGTATATCCCATTTTAATTTGAAACCATTGTGAACCTTACGCCTTTTTTACTCTCTGACCGAGGTTCTCGGCATTGA
>JARYGA010018650.1:0-48277 GCA_030545235.1 Helianthus tuberosus | reverse complement strand
TCATCTCGTTTGAAATATGTGGTTCGTTTGAACTGAACGTTTGAAACGTGTATTCCGTTTGAGAATTTTGTTTGAAAGCTGCCATCTCGTTTGAAAAGTTGTGCTATCCCGTTTGAAGAAGTAATTCTGTTTGAGAATACCGTTTGAAACACGAATTCCGTTTGAAATTGGTTCAGTAGTTCACGTGAAAAATGCATCGTGTTGTGTGAAAAGTAAAAAGAGGTTATCAGGTCATTGGTAGATGGAAAAGAAATCATGTTTGTGTCAGCTTGTATGTGACTCTCGAAAATTGTTCTCACGTTTTGTCGGTTTACATGTGAAAGTTGGTAAAGGTGTGTAAGTTGGTCACATGAGTGCTTTGTTCAAGTCTTGCATGTGATTCAAAGATAAAGGTGTCGGCCACAATCAGATATTAGTGGATTGTGAGGTCCAATTGAAATTAAGTTGGGTAATAGAAGTTGTCGGTCATTTGTTATCTACATATGAGTTTCAATTAAATCAAGAAATATCACGTGAACACATTAATTGATTTCATTAAATCCATGTGACTTCAAACTGCCGGCCCAATCAGAAATTGAAAGTTCTCGGCTCACGTGATTCATACATACGGCCCAATCATTCTAAGCCCAAGTTTTTTCATTATTACCGGCTCATTCATTCAACAATCTCATTAAAGTTCTACGGCCCAAATCATTTTTAGGCCCAAGTGAACTTCATTGTTTGCGGCCCATTGGAAGCCCATATTTCGTGGCACTTTTGATCTAGTTCATTCATTCAGTTTGCGGAATACATTAAACAAGTTCACAAATCTTCGACACGAGTCTTAAGTTGATTTCATCAACACATTTTTACGTATTAAGTTCGTTTAAACTGATCGTTTGTTTGTTTGTTGTCATGTATTTCACGAGGTGAACCAGATCGTTTGAAACTATCTGTTTGTGAATCTTTGAAAACTGAACAATGGACAACGAGTTCTATAATGCTTTTGCTAGTCCTATCACAATTACTCAGAATACTTTGCTTGAAAATGAAACCGGGACATCACAGAAACTGCCTAAGCTCTTGGATATTGATGATTACAATGGTTGGTCCGAACGCTTTGGAAATTGGGTTGAAGCATATCACTTGGATGCTTGGGAACACACCGAAGTTCCATATGAAAGGCCCACAAGGAATGGTATTCAGTTAACAATCAGAGACATGAGTGCTGAAGAGAAAAAGAAGTATAGAGATGAGAAATTGATGGTGAGTCTGCTTCAACAAGCAATTAAAGAGGACATTTTAATTTTGCTTCAACATGATGGAAGTGCATATTCAATCTGGACTGAATTGGAAGCAAAGTTTATAGGAAGTGATGATATGCTCAAGAACAAGATGTCACTCATGAAGAAAGAATTTGATCTATTCCGTGGTTTGAAATCTGAAAACACCAAGCAGATTATTGAAAGATATTGTAAGTTGGTGAGAAATATGACGAAGTTAGGCATCAAAAAGGATACTGATGAGCTGATTGAGAAACTTGCAGATGCATTACCACATGATACTTGGAGAACATATCTGATGATGTTGAGAAACAATCGGAAAGAATATAAAAAGTTAACATTGGGAGAATTTATCAAACATTTGGAAGCTCAAGAGATGGAGCAGAGGAAGATCGCCAGGATGAAGAACTACGATGGAGAACAAGACATCGGCTTGTATTTCAAGAGTGGTGTTAGTGAAAAGACAAAATTTTCTCCAAAGGTTGAAACTGCTTATAATGCAAAAAGTTCTTCTGAAAGTGCATCTCAGGGATCAAGCAGCACAACAGGATTATCTTCATTTCCAACTTATGATCCACAGTTTTCTACAACAAAGAGTGGCAAAGTTCTTCAATGCAACATTGCCTTAAAACTTGAGAATGATCAGAATTATACTGAGGAAGTTGCAAAGAGTCATATGTCTTTATTAGTGACAGTGCTTGAATCTTATGGAGGCTTAGTTGCAGGAAGGATCGGGAATCCAATGCTCACTAAAGAGGATTACGATCAAATTGATGCTGAGGAAATGGAATTAATGGATATTAAATGGTGCATGGCTAGTGTGTTGAGACGGTCTGAAAAGTTCAAACAAATCACAGGCAGAGATGATTTTCGCGAGGCACATGTTTCAACTTTAGGTTTTGATAAGTCTATAGTTACTTGTTTTCGTTGCAGGGAAAAGGGGCATTTCAAGAGAGAGTGCACTAATCGTGAAGCTAGTGGAGCTCAAAATCCTTTCGGAAAAAACGATTACTACAAGAAGGCGATTTATCATCAAGTCTCACAACAGTCATATCAACAACAACAGGCACCGCATCAAGCACAAACTGCACATGGAAGGAATGTGATTGAAGATTCTAAGAGAGCGTGTCTGGTTAATCAGGGCAAGGATGGTGGATTTAGCTGGGATAAATACATTCCAACAGAAAGTAAAGTGTGTTTGGCAGATCAAGATGATGAAAAATTGCCAGAAGGGTTCAGTTGGGATAATTTTTGCCCAGATAAAGAATTTATGGAAAAAGAGATTTTAAATGCTAAAGCTTTTGTTGCTAATGTTAGAGATGAATATTGGGCAGAAAAATACAGAAAAATGAGAGAAGCTGAAGAGGAAAAATGGAGAAAAATTGAAGAAGAGGAAGAAGAAAGGATAAAAGCTGAAGCTGAAAAAGAGAAAAAGAGAAGAGCTGAGATGTTTCAAGTGAGAGGAACAGTCAAAGAAGTTCCAGAATTTGAGATCAAAGCTGATACTGAAGCAATCGAAGTTCCTGAAAAGTGTTTGAATTGTGATTCTTTGATCATGCAAAACAACGAGCTGCTACACAACATAAAAAGATTGAAAGAATCGTATGATACTTTGAACAGAGAAATTAACAAGTACACTGAGTCAAACAGTGAACAAGCCGTTGCATTGAATACACTCAAAGGAGCATACATGAGACAGCTTGATGAAGTTAATTACTACACAGAGAAGTGTGCTGAGCTGGAATTGAAGTTGGCAACACAAAGAATAGAAACTGAAAGAGTCAACAATTTATTGAAAAGTTACTCATGTTCTACTTTTGTTATTGACAGGATTTACCCGATCGTTGAAAGAATGAAGACATTTAAAGAAGAGAAGACTTCGGAAGAAAAGAATTCCGAGACAAAAGAAGAGGATGAAGTAGAAATTTCTGGTAAGAAATCAAGTGTTGTCTACAATAGATGTCCGCCCCCGGTCAAAAATGGATATTTGTCTCGAAATCCAAATTCCGAAAGAGTCAAAAAGGCAATTAACTTACAGTGGGAGTCAGGGTCGTCGGATAATTTGCCAGAAAATATTGATGTTACATTCACATCATCTGATACTGATCATGAGTCCGAGTTGATAAAAAGTGTGGTCGATCAGGTGTTAGACAAAGATGACATAGAGGAGTAAAAAATGGAGTCCAAATCCGAGTCAAAGTCTGAATCCGACAAGTCAAAGTCAACAATCAAAAAGGACAAACGGGTTATGATAAGGAATTTTTGCTATCAAAATCTAATTTGAATGATGAACCGGTCAAAGTAGCATATACTTTGAAAGATTCTGATAAATTATATTCTGATGAGATTTTTCCAATAAGAAGTGTTAGAATTGAAATGATTAAAAAGGTTTTCAAAATTACAGAAATTAATATTTATGAAATAAAAGATTTAAATCTTTCTGGAAAACCTAAACAATACACTTCAAGAGATAAACAGAGAATTAACAAGAAAATGGGTTACAATTGTGGTTATAGTTTTCAAAAGAAACCAAACCATAATGGTAATGTCAAAAAGAAAGGTCTTGGATTTAATCAACCGAAAAATTATAAAAATGAAAAATTTTATAAACCAAAAACTGTGTTTGTTTCAGGAAAACCTTTAGAAGATGAGAAAGAGCAAGCGTTCAGAAAGCAGACAAATCAAGAATTCCTTGCAAAGAAGCAAGAGGACATGAAGAAGAGTATTGCTAAGAAGAAGACAGAGACGAGAACCTGTTTTCAGTGTAAAACAGTTGGTCATATTGCCAAAAATTGTCCAAAGGCAATACAAACAAAACAGGGAGTCTCTGGTAAATTGAAAGAAAAAGTTGTTGAGAAAACTGAACTTACAACCAGAAAATTTACAGGCTTTGAAAATTCAACCTTTGAGATTGGTGAATGTTTAAAGAATGTGGTAAAAAGAAAAGAAAATCTGAAAAATCAAAAATGGGTTGTTAAGGGTTCAGGAAACAGTTCTGGTGATGAATCTGATTCCACAAAATCAGAGGAGCCACGTGTTGAAGAAAGAATTGAGAAATCAGTTCCAAAAGTGGATGATGTGAATTTTCCACCACTGCGGGCTGAAAATTTTAAGAAGAAAGTTGGAAAAGTCGAAATTTCAAATCAATTTTATTCTGACAAGAAGAAATTTGATGTTGATAAGGTTTTCAACGGAACTGTGAAACACATTTTTGGAAAAATGGTCGATGGTAAGGCCAAAGGAGTTAAAGAATTCTATGCTTCTAAAATGAATGTTCACAAGTCTGTTGAAAGTAAAGATGAAGAAGAGGTTGTTACACCCAAGGAAGGTCAGACTTGGGTGGATATATTTTTCAAACAGTAAAAACCTGACTTGCCGGAGCTCCCAAGTTGGTAATCGTGGAGCATGAATCGGCATCATTCTTATATTGTGTTTGAAAATTGTTTTTGTATAAGTGTGATTTGCCGGAACTCCCAGGTTGGTAAGTGAGGAGTAGGAATCGGTATTCTGAGAATTCAACTTACAAATGGTATTGGTTGGTAAGCCATGTGGTTGAAAAAGAGTTTGTGATAATTGAAGGTTAATCAAGGTCATTAGGTTGAACTTGATTGAACTATTTTTTACAAGTGGTAAATCAGGGACATTAAGTTGTATCTGATTTCCTACAAGTGGTTGAGAAACGATATGATGAGTTTAACCCCTAACCTACAAATGGTTAAGATCAATCAACAAAACTTATTTTCCGGAAAAACCATTTGATTAAAACAAACTTAAGTGTTTTGAAATCACAATGGGAAAATAGTTTGTTGTGAGGGGGAGTTCTGGTTGTTTATGCCAAGTGGATGGCGAATTGAAGTGATTCGATATTAGTTGTCATGTTTCTTGTATAGTTTGTTTTCAATTTTCTTTAAATGTTTCTGAATTTTAGGGGGAGTAAGAATTTCTGAAAATCCAAAAACATTTGAAAATTTGAAAAAGCCAAAAACATTGAAAAAAAAATGCAAAAATGAGTTTTGTTGTAAAGAAGAGGAAATGATAGTACATCACTGGACTGTCATAACATGCTAAAGAAATGGAAAGATAAAATGTGATAAACGGTCTCACTAAAGATGTGACGGTAGGCTCAGCTAGACTAGTAGATTTGCGAGAACGATACAAACCTAAAATGTAAAAGCCTAGTTCTAGTGGGAAACATGATCAAAAGCATAGTACTTAGTTTTGTCCTTCTTGATTGTGTGCCTGCTTGGTAATCGCTGATTGTCTAAAGACATAAAACTGGTTAAGTTTGTGAACTTTCACAACTTTGCTAAAAAGTCGCTGTGATTGTGCATTTTATTTTGCAAAGATTTAAACTTGTTTTATTTCTTTATTTTGTTTAAGCATTGGACATCCTCTGCGTATACGTGAGTATCGACCTGGATGTTATTGCCTAAACGTTCTGCTTTATTTTCTTTGGTGTTTCGTTTAAGCTTTGGATCACCTCTGCGTATACGGAAGTATCGACCTGGTGGTTAAAGCCTAAACAACTTCAACTTATTTTTTTTCTTATTTTGTTTAAACATTGGACTTTCTCTGCGTATACGGAAGTATCGACCTTATTGTTAATGTTTAAACATTCTGCTTTGTTTTCGCACATATCACAGTTGATAAAAGTTTAAAGGCATTACTCGAGTCAGTGTATTGCATGATGAGGGGATATGCTGAGATCGTGGGGTCCATAAGAATTTAGTGCTATCTAAATATACCTTAAAGTATCAGTAAGCATTTCGAAAGTTTTTAGTTTGAGTTTAAGTGGATAACAATATCGTTAATCTACGTGAATCGTTTAGAACTTAAAATGTTTAAAGCTTAACGGTGTTGGTGATTGGTCTCAAAAACTGATATGATCCTCTTACACTAACTCACAAAAATAGTGTCTGTAAATATTTCTTTACTGCATTTCAGTACATTCAAAAATCCAAAAAGATTTTAGTGTGTTTTAGCATAAATTTTGAAAAATTCAAAAAGATTTTCGACAACTGATTTTGGAGAGCTGATTTTCAAAATTCCGAGTGCTAAACATGATGAACAAATGGTTTGGCTGAAAGTGTTTGAGGATTGTTGAAATGAAATGAGAAAAGGTTTTGCAATAAAAACGTTATTCCTGCAAGTGGTAAATTAGTTTTGAAAATCTTATCCACAAATGGTTATCAGAAAATTTATTTTTGGGTAGAGTTTATGCAGGTTGGCCAGGTTTCGATCCAGAGCAGGATGAAAGCCAGGTTATGATCTTGTGAATTCCAGACTACGATCCCAGCCAAGTGAAAGGGGGAGTCTAAAGACATCGAGAGGAGTCTGAAGATAGTAGAGCCAGATTCAGATCCTGAAGATTACGAGAAAGAGTAAGAGATTGATTGAGGATGCTTACAATGGAGAATTTTGAAGAAAGTGAACAGACTGATAAAGACTGAAGGTTTGACAATCAAAGACTCGACACTTAAGACTCGTCAACATCTGAGGGGGAGTCTGTTGGTGCATACATCTGTCGTCTTCGTCTTATATCGAGTCTTGGATTCGTTGCGGTTCGGATCAAGAATGATGTCATCATTCTTGATGATGACATCATACTAGTGACATCACTATTCTACATCAACACATGAAATTCATACACGAAACAGAATTGAAGTCACTAGAAGACAAACCGTTTGAAGATGTAACCGTTTGAATATGTATGACCGTTTGAAGCATGCCGTTTGAAGCATGTCTTGTCATTTTCAAACGGAACCTCTCCTTCTATAAATACCTCTCATGTCTTGTTCATTTGTAACTTTCCGGTTTGTGCAACGAAGTGCTGCCGAAGTGTTGTCAGGTTGTAAATCATTGTGAAATCAATCATACAACAGTTTAAAGTGTATATCTTGCTGAATTGACCTCTACACATCTGTTTCTACCTTTCGTTTAGAGATAAACTCTTCTGATCGACTCGTTCGGGTCTGAAAACGATCCTACAATGAACATGCATAAGTAACACATAAGGCACACACACACGTAAAACAATAATTAAAATACGTAGTTCGAGTTGCGATTTGAAGTCGATTCGATTAGCATAGTTTGATTATCGTTTAGCTTTATCGCATTGTTACTTCCTACAGTTCACATTCGTAAATCGAATAGTTTGCGAGTAACATACGTCGATTATTGTAATTATTGACACTTACTACACATAATACAAATAAACATCCAAAGAAATCTTCTACAAGTCAGGTTGCGTGAAATCGGTCGTTGACTTTGACCTTGACTTTGACTTTTCGAAAACATGGGGTGTTACAGCCTCCCCTTGTTTAGGGAATTTCGTCCCGAAATTAGGCTGAAATTTGTATACCACCGTGAATCACTTTTCTCTCTCTAGACTTTCTCTTTAAATAGCTGCGGGTACTTTGCCTTCATGTCGCTTTCGAGTTCCCAAGTGAACTCTGCGCCTCGCTTGCCTTCCCATCGGACTTTCACAATAGGAATGCGCGAGCGTCTGAGCTGCTTGGTTTGGCGGTCCATGATTTCGACAGGCTTTTCCACGAAGTGTAGTGTTTCGTTTACTTGAAGGTCATCGAGAGGTACAATTAGATCATGCTCAGCCTGGCCCTTTCGGAGGTTCGAAACGTGGAAAGTCGGGTGGACGTTACTAAGTTCTTCCGGTAGTTCGAGTCTGTAGGCGACTTTTCCGATCCTTTCCAGAATCTTAAAAGGTCCAACATATCGAGGTGCGAGCTTTCCCTTCTTGCCGAATCGGACCACACCCTTCCAAGGTGATACCTTTAGGAGCACGTAGTCACCAACGTCAAATTCAAGGGGCTTGCGTCGTCTATCGGCATAACTTTTCTGTCGATTCCGAGCTTTCGTTAGATTGTCTCGAATTTGGAATATTTTTTCTGTCGTTTCTTGCAGTAGCTCGGGACCGGTTAATTGCGAATGACCGATCTCGTGCCACACAATAGGCGATCGACATCTTCTTCCGTATAAAGCCTCGAATGGTGCCATTTGAATGCTGGAATGATAACTGTTGTTATACGAGAATTCGACTAACGGAAGGTATTTATCCCAATTACCACCGAAGTCTATGACACACGATCAGAGCATGTCTTCAAGAGTACGAATCGTTCTTTCAGTCTGACCGTCGGTTTGAGGGTGGAAAGTGGTACTTAGATTTAGCGATGTACCGAGCGCCATTTGAAATGTTTCCCACAGTCGCGAGGTAAACCGAGCGTCACGATCAGAGATGATATCATGAGGCGTCCCATGATTACAAACGATCTCATCGGTGTAGATTCGGGCTAATCGTTCTACCTTGTAGTCTTCCCGTATTGGTAAAAAGTGAGCTGATTTAGTCAATCGGTCAACCACAACCCAAATGCTGTCGTGACCTGATGACGTGTGTTGTAGCTTTGTTATAAAGTCCATAGCTATACTCTCCCACTTCCACATGGGGTTCGGTGGTTGTTCGAGTAAGCCAGAGGGTCTTTGATGTTCAGCCTTGACTCTTGCACATGTCAGACATTTTCCAACATAGAGGGCAACATCCCTTTTCATGCCGGGCCACCAGTACTTGTAGCGAAGATCCTGGTACATTTTGTCGGCACCGGGATGAATAGAATACCGGGATTTGTGGGCTTCGTCCATCAAGATCTGTCATAAATTGGTTCATTTGGGGATCCAAATTCCATCCAGAAAGTGGAATATCCCATTTGATTTGCTCACAAGCTGGGCTCCATCGTGGTAGATTCTTTGCTTCTTCAGTGTGCGTTCGTTAAAACACGCATGCTAAGCTTCGTGAATGAGGGTTTGGAGATCGTGTTGGGCTTGAACATTATGAGTGCTAAGCAGATAACGCCGTCGGCTGAGTGCGTCGGCAACAATATTTGCTTTGCCTGGGTGATAACGAATCTCACAGTCGTAATCGTTGAGAAGTTCTACCCATCGGCGTTGACGCATATTAAGTTCCTTCTGATTAAAGATATGCTGTAGGCTCCTATGATCGGTGAAGATCGTACACTTGGTACCATACAGGTAGTGTCGCCAAATCTTTAATGCAAAAACAACTGTGCCTAGCTCGAGATCATGGGTTGTATAGTTCTTCTCATGGATTTTGAGCTGACGAGATGCGTAAGCTATAACCTTATCCCGTTGCATGAGGACACAACCAAGACCAAGGTTGGAAGCATCAAAGTAGACGATGAAATCGTTGTTTCCGTCGGGTAATGTGAGAACAGGAGCATTGCAAAGCTTATGCTTGAGGGTTCGAAAGGCAGACTCTTGTTCAGTTCCCCAAACAAAAGGCTTGTCCTTATGCGTGAGAGCGATAAGTGGTACAACGATCTTTGAGAATCCTTCGATAAATCGTCGATAGTAGCCCGCTAGTTTGAGAAAAGAACGGACTTCAGACGGGTTCTTAGGTGTAATCCAACTCTTGACAGCTTCAATCTTCGCAGGATCGACGTGAATACCTTGATTATTTACGATGTGACCCAGGAACTGAACTTCCTCCAACCAGAATTCACACTTAGAGAACTTGGCATAGAGTTGGTTTCCCTGGAGTAGCTCGAGTGCCAATCGTAGATGTTGCGCGTGTTCGGTTCTCGATTTGGAATAGATCATGACATCATCGATGAATACGATGATGAAACGGTCGAGATATGGTTTACACACGCGATTCATCAGATCCATGAAAACCGCGGGTGCGTTGGTTAAACCAAATGGCATAACAACGAATTCGTAGTGGCCGTATCGAGTGCGAAACGCGGTTTTGGGTATATCCTCCTCTTGAATGCGTAGTTGGTGATAGCCTGAGCGTAGATCGATCTTTGAGAAGCACGTAGCACCTTGTAGCTGATCAAACAAATCATCGATGCGGCGTAGGGGATAGCGGTTCTTGATAGTTAACTTATTCAATTCCCGATAGTCGATGCACATCCTGAATGACCCGTCCTTCTTTTTGACGAAAAGGACTGGCGTGCCCCAAGGGGAGGTGCTCAGGCGAATGAAGCCTTTCTCAAGTAATTCCTGGAGTTGGTTTGAGAGTTCACGCATTTCTGACGGTGCGAGTCGGTAAGGGGCTTTGGCAACAGGGTTGGCTCCAGGAATGAGGTCGATATGAAAGTCGATGTCACGACTTGGTGGTAGACCGGGAAGATCCTCTGGAAAAACATTGGGAAATTCTCGAACCACAGGAACGTCTTTCACTTCCTTTTTCTCTTTCTTTTCCTTCTCCGCTACTACTATGTTAGCCAAGAAAGCTCTGTATTCCTTGCGGAGATACTTGCTAGCTTGGACACACGACATGAGTTTGAGACCTTTCGAAGCGGTTTCACCGTAAACACACAATAAATCACCATTCGCGAGCGAGAGTCAAATCATCTTGTCGAAGCACACAACTTCAGCATGGTTTTCACGAAGAAAGTCCATGCCTACTATGACGTCAAAACTTCCGAGTTGCATCGGAATAAGGTCGATTGGGAAAATGTGATTGTTGAGTTCAAGAGTACAATCACGAAGAACATAATTAACAGTGACGGTTCTTCCGGTAGCGACTTCAACATCAAACGTCGAGGAGAGTCGGGAGCGTTTACGACTAAGGAGCTTCTCGAATTCGAACAACACAAAGCAATTATCGGCTCCAGTACCAAATAAACACGAAGCATAAATACCATTCACTAGGAACGTACCATTGACCACGTTGTTGTCGGCTTGGGCTTGACGCACGTTGATGTTGAAAGTTCGTGCGCGTGCTGCTTGTTGTTGCTGTTGCTGCTGGTGTTGCTGCTGTTGCTGAGGCTGCTGCTGCTGGGGCTCTTGTTTTACCACCCTGTTTGGGCACATGTTGGAGAAGTGGTTAGGATCACCACATGCGAAGCAGGCTCTGGCGTTGACCGCGGGTGCCGGAGGAGCTTGTTGACCCTGAGGGGCGGTGAGTAGAGCTTGATGAGCAGGAGCTTGTCGAGCACGACAGTTGGTAGTAAAATGGCCGTACATATTGCAATGAGCACAAAAAGGCAAGCAATGGCAGTCGGGTGGTGGTAGGTACAAGTAGGGCAGAGTGGGTGTGGCCCAGTGTATGCACGCTTTGCAGGTGGTGCAATTGCCACAGGCGCCGCTACTTGACGCTGCTGGGCTGGTACAGCTTGAATTGGTGCAGCAGTGATCGCACAGTTCTTGTTGCTGGAGCTGTTCTTTTTCTTGTTCTTCCTCTTGTTGCTCGATGAGGTGGTGGTTTCAGCAGTTGGTGCGGCGGTGGTAGCTTGATGCAGGTGCTTTGAAGTTTTATCCCAGACCCCAGCCTTGACCCACTTGTCGTTGATTTCAGTGGCCCGTAGATAAGTCTCTTCAATCGTCGTAGTCTTAGCCGCTTGCACGAAATCAGCAACACAGTCAGGCAGGGCTCGGATATACTTCTTGATTGCCATATCTAGAGTCTTGACCTGATCGGGACAAATGATGCTGAGCTATTTGAAACAAGCAGTGAGCGCAGCATTTTCGCCATCCTTTTGCTGTATGTGACAAAATTCATCCTCTAGCTTCTGACGTTCATGAGGAGGGCAATATTCTTCCAGCATGACTTCCTTGAGCTCGTCCCATGACAGACCGTAGGCTGCATCGTTCCCTCGCTTGTTCCTCTCGGCCGTCCACCAGTCTAGAGCACGGGACTGAAAGACGCCGGTAGCGTTCAGAGTACGGAGGTCATCGGGGCAACCACTCTGTCGTAGAGTGACCTCAATGGAGTCAAACCATTGGAATAGTGCAGTAGGACCTCCCTCACCAGTGAATTCTTTTGGCCCACACGACTTGAATTGCTTGAAATTGAAGGCCTTGGTGGTAGCTTTGGGAGCTTCGGTCCTTGATTCCTCAGACGACTTGCTAACGTTCTCGTAAACCTCACTCACAGCCTTTGCTACACTTTTAGCGATGATGGAAGCAAGGCGTTTATCTCTCTTTTCTTGACGAGTGTTGGTGCATACGTCTGTCGACTTCGTCTTGTATCGAGTCTAGCATTGCTCATGGCACGTAGATCAAGAAATCAAGTCTAAAAGCTAATTCCGCTTGGAGAGTTTCAAGTAATTCCGCACGGAATTACATAAGTAATTCCGCACGAGATAACTAATTCTGTTTGTATGTGATTCCGCATGAGTATGTAATATTGTTTGAAGCTTGTTTCAAACGGAATTAGGATTGCTATAAATAGATGTGATATCATGTCATTTGGTACGAAATTACTTAGGGGTTTTCCGACGGCGAAGCTCTGTCGAAGTGTCGTCTTGCTGTAAAACTGTTCCAGATCAATATAAACGATAGTTAAAAGTGATATCTTGCTGAATTCAACTCATTATGTATGTTTCCGCCTTTCATTTTGAGTAGAACACCTCTGATCGACTCATTTCGGGTCCGTACACGATCCTACAAGTGGTATCAGAGCTCAGGAGGAGGAGTTCTGCAGATTTCAGCCTGATTTCATCTTGTTTTCTTACTTCTACACCTTCTTTTATTAATTGAACAAGTTTTAATGGTCACAATGATCTGAATTTTACATATTACAAGCAAAACAGTGTTTTAAAGATTCCTTGAAAAAATTGGACCATAACTCGATCTAAAACTGAAAAAAATTGTAATTCCATTTGAAATTTTGTTCGAAAATGATGACATCAGCTAATTCCGTTTGAAATTGTTCAGTAATTTCGCACGGAATCTCTTAATTTCGCTTGAAGATCAGCTAATTCCACACGGAATTAGTATTTTCGCTTAAAGTAGTTCAAACGAAATTATAATTTCGTTTCAAATTCTTAATTTCGTTTGAAATCTGGATAATTCCGCACGGAATTATCTGATCCCTTTTGAAAAGTTCTAATCTCGTTTGAAATTAGGTGTGCAGGTTAATCTTGTTTGAAAGTAATCTCTCTTGGAAGTAATTTCGTTCGAAATATCTGATTTCATTTAAACATTGATTGTCTTGATAAACGTGCTACATAATCATAAGTGAAGAATTTTACAACGCATTTGCAACATCACCGACTACTCCAGCTACCATTGCCCAAAACATGAACTTGGAAAATGAGACTGGAACTACACAAAAACCACCAAAGCTAATGAGCATTGAGGAGTATTACGGTTGGAAAGATAGGTTTGAAAACTGGGTTCAAGCAAATCATTTAAGATCTTGGGAGTGTATTTTGAAAAAGTATGTACTACCACGTACTGATCTGCAGGTTGAGAAAGAAATCTCTGAATTCACTGATAAAGAACGAGACATGTACAGAGCTGAAAAAATGATGATTAGTCTAATTCAGCAAGCTATTAAAGAAGATATCTTTGTATTGCTTCAACATGACAAAACTTCAAAATCTATTTGGGATGCTCTTAAAATCAAATTTGAGGGAAGTGAGAAGATGATCAGAAGTAAAAAGGCATTGCTTAAAAAAGAATTTGATCTATTCACAAGTCTGCCAGGGGAAGATACAAAGAAATTGATTGAAAGATATTGCCACTTAGTGCGTTCTATGTCGTTGTTAAGCATAACCAAAGAACGAGAGGAACGGGTCGACAAATTAGCTGATGCGTTACCTCAGAAAGAATGGGGTACATTTTTGATGATCTTAAAGAACACTGGAGTATATGATGGTTTGACGATTTCTCAGTTCATCGAGAAGATTGAGGGTCAAGATCTTGAACAACAAAAGATTGCGAGGATGAGTAATCCGAGTGGTCAACAAGATGTGAAAATGTATTACAAAGGCAATGTTCAAGAGGTTGAAATGAGTCCAAAGATTCAAACTGCTTTTAGTGCTGGAGACATATCTGGAACTGTAGAACAAAGTCTAAACAGTAGCAATGGTTTTTCTTCATATCCAAGTGTAATCCTAAGAGTTCAACTTCAAGCTTTCATTCTCAAAGCTCAAAAGGTGGTAATGGTTGTGTGATACAGTGCAACATTGCCTTGAATCTTCCTGATGGTCAAAGCTTTTCTGAAGAAATTGCAAAAGATCACATGGCGTTACTTGCAACTGTGTTACAATCTTATGAAGGTTTAGTTGCAGGGAGGATCGGAAATCCTATGCTGACGAAAGAGGATTATGATCAGATAGACGCTGAAGAAATGGAATTAATGGACATCAAATGGTGTTTAGCTAGTGTCTTGAGAAGAGCTGAAAAGTTCAAAATGATTACAGGAAGAAATGATTTCTTGGATGCACATGTTTCTACTTTGGGTTTGGATAAATCTAAAGTTACTTGTTTTCGATGCAGGGAGAAATGTCATTTTAAAAGAGAATGTAAAAATAAGGAGGCTAGTGGAGCAAAGAATCCATTTGGAAAAGATGATTATTATCGGAAATCCATATATCAACAAGTTGCTCATCAACCATATCAACAAAAAGATTCACAAACTGCTCATGGGAAAATGATCGAAGATGCAAACAAGAAAGCTTATTTTGGTATCATTGATCAGGACGATGAGAAAATGGCTCCAGGATTTAGCTGGGATAAGTTTGTGAATGAAAAAGGGGAGTTTAAAGCTTTCATTGCAAAGATAGTTCAAGAACCTGATTTGTTTACAGAATGGATGAAAGCAATTGGTGTTCATGAGAATAATCAAGAAGAAGAATCTATTTCATCCGATGAAAGTTCAGAAGAAGCAATTATTTTTGATCAAACATCATCTGATTCTAGTTCTTCAGATGATAGTTCTGAGAAGACAACAAATTTTGATCAATCACCAACTGATGATAGTGGTGATGATGAGGAAGAAAGACATATTAATGTTGCAAAAACTCATTTATCTCCTGAAAGCTTTCAATTTTATTTGGTAGATCGCTTGGAGAAGCTGAAGGAGAGACGAGTAGCAAAAGAACAAAAGAACATGAAGTGTGAAAGTATTGATAAAAACGAAGAGATTGTTCAAAAAGAATAAGTTAAAGCTTAGAGGGTGATTGAATCTGAACCAGTAAGTGAGGTTGAAAAAGTCATTGAAGTTGAGAAGATTGTAGAAGTTATCAAGCCTTGCTTAAAGTGTTTAGAATCTTGCAAGCAATGTGCATAAAAAGATGAAAAGTTGAATGAGCAAGACAAGATGAAAGAACAATTATTGTTCAATCTTAACTACGTGAAAGAATCTTACGATGTGCTAAACAGAACAGTAACTGGTTTACAAAAGACTAATTCAGAAAGAGAAGATGCGTTGAGTATGATGAATGCTGTGATGATGACAAAGCATAAGGCGATTAATCATTACCTTGAAGAATGTGCAAAGTTGCAGCGGGAGTTGGAAAATGAAAAGATAGAAAATGAGAGAATCAGACGTTTATTACAGAGTTATTCTAGTTCTGATTATCTCATTGACCGAATTTATCCAACTGTTGCAGGTTTTGAAGCATTCAAAGATGAGAAGCCAAAGAAGAAGGATACTGGTAAGAAACAGAGTGCTATTTATAACAAGTGTCCGCCTCCAATTTGGGAAGGATATTCTCCTAGAAAACCGAATGAGGAACAAGTCGAAAAAGCAGTCAATATAAAGTTAAAGTCCGATATAACCGATGAATTACTAGAAAACATTGACGTCGTTTTTACATCGTCTGATACTGATCATGAGTCCGAGTTAATAAAAAAGGTGGTCGATCAGGTGTTGGATACATATGAGGAGTCGGAGTTAAAGTCCGAGTCAAAGTCTGAGTCTGGATGTTCAAGTTCGTTCGTCAAAAGTTCGAGTTCGTCGGTCAACAGTCAAAAGTCATCGGTTAAACGGGTGTATGATAAAGAATTCCTGTTATCAAAATCTAATTTGAATGATGAAGCAATCAAAGTGGCATATACATTGATTGATTCTGACAAATTATATTCTGATGAGGAATTTCCAATAAGAAGTGTTCAAGTTGAAAAGATCAAAAAGGTTTTCAAACTAACAGAAATCAATATTTCTGAAATAAAAGATGTAAATCTTACTAAGAAACCTAAAAAATACACTTCAAGAGTTCAACAACGTTTAAACAAGAAAAAAGGTTACGGTTATGGTTCTGGTTTTCAAAATAAATCAAACGATAACGGTAATTTCAAAAAGAAAGGTCTTGGATTTATTCCATCAGAAAATTATAAAAATGAAAAATATGTTAAAGATTTTAAATCAAAAATGACATTTGTTTCAGGAACAAGCTGTGAAGAAGAAGCAAAAAGCTCATTCTGGAAGCAATCGAATAAAGATTTCCTTGCAAAGAAGCAAGAGGTTAAAAAGAGTGGAGCTTATCAGAACAAAGAAACTAGAACTTGTTTTAAATGTAATGAAGCTGATCACATTGCATGGAACTGTCTTCAGACTACAAAGGCAAAACAGGGAGTCTCAGAAAAATTCAAAGAAATTGTTGTTGAGAAAAATAAACCACCAACGGAAAAATTTAAATTTTTTGAAAATTCAACATATGAAGTTGGTGAGTGTTCAAAGACACATTTTTATCAAAAAAGAGCTAAACATGACAACCAAGTGTGGCTTGTTAAGAAAATTTATGAGAAACTTGGCAATGAATCTGATTCCACAAAGTCAGATGAGCCACAGGTTAAAGTTAAAAAAGAAAACTCAGTGCCTCCGATGGATGATGTTCATTTTCCACCTTTGAGGGCTGAAAATTTTAAATCAAAAGTTGGGAAAGTTGAGATTTCGAATTAGTTCTATTCTGAGAAGAAAGAATTTGATGTTGAGAAAGCGTTTAATGGAAATGTAAAAAAGATTTTTGGAAAAATGGTTGAGGGTAAGGTGAAAGGGGTAAAGGATTTTTATGATACAAAGAAAGCAACATTTTACCCAAGAGAAGTTGAGGAGGAAACATCCAAGTTTGGTGAAGCTTGGATGTCTGTTTTTCATAAGTGATAAGTATGACTTGCCGGAGCTTCCAGGTTGGTAAGCGAGGAGCAGGAATCGGCATATTTCTTGAGAAATTCACGAAAGTGATTTCGTCTTACAAGTGGTAAATCAGGGACATTAAGTTGTACTTGATTTTCTACAAGTGATATTGTTGTTAAAATTCAAAATTGTTATATTTGTCAAATGCTTGAGAAAAACAATGTGATGAACCCTTAACCTACAAGTGTTACAAACAACAAAACTTATTTTCCGAAAAAAATCATTTTGGTTAAAACAAACTTAAGTGTTTTGAAATCATAATGAGAAAATAGTTTGTTGTAAGGGGGAGTTCTGATTGTTTATGCCAAGTGGATGGCGATTTGAAGTGATTCGATATTAGTTGTCACGTTACTTGTACAGTTTGTTTCAAATTTCCTTAAATGGTTTTGAATTTTAGGGGGAGTAAGAATTTTCAGAAAATCCAAAAACATTAGAAAATTTGAAAAAGTCAAAAACATGATAAAATTCAAAAAGGAGTTTTGTTGTGAAAAAGAGGAAATGATAGTACATCAGTAGACAGTTACAGTATGCTAAAGAAATGTAATGTTTAAATAGCGTTAAACGGTCTCACTGATGATATGCCGAAAGGTTTTTACACATTTAGTAAGCTTTTTCGGGATATAAACTTAAATTCAAACTTGCTTATTTTGTGGGGAACACTACTTGGATATATAGGTTACCCCTGAAATTTCATTTGAAAGATCCCTCTTTCTGAGATACTAGGTCTTTATGCTCAGTGATATCTGGGGTATTATCCCGGGACTTCTGATTTTGCGGAAGCAATGGCCTAGTCCCCGGAGAATACTTTACGCTTGCTTGAAATATAGCTAACCCTCAGCATAAAAAATGATGAAACATTGAATAAATGCAAATCATGTGCTATTGTAAAAAAGATCCTCTAAAGGGGACTCACCAAAAGTCGAGCCGTCATCTCTCTGCTGAACGGAAGTTCTGACCCGAGATCTCACGGTTTCGCAATTTAACCCCTTACAGATATCATCTGTGGTATACTCACCTGTAAGACTGAATATTGGGATCTGGATACGAGAGTATATTCAAGAGGTGGGACACATGAAGAAGTTAAAGTCCTTAATACACTTAATTCATATCCTGAATCAGTTGAAATTTGTGTGAGAATTTAAGTGGATCAGTATATCGGCAATCTAAGTGAATTGTTTAATTCTTAATGTGTAATTAAGCTCAACGGTACTTGTGACTTGTCAAAATCTGATATGATCCTCTTAGACAATTTCTCAAAAATATTGTCTGTAAATATTTCTTTACTGCATTTCATTTCTTTAAAAAATCCAAAAAGATTTTTAGTCTGTTTTAGCATAAATTTTGAAAAATACAAAAATCTTTTCGACGACTGATGTTGGAGAGCTGATTTTCAAAATTCGAAGTGCTAAACATGATGAGCATTTGGTGAGGGGGAGTGTGTGTCTAAATGAGAAAATATTTTGAATAGTTACCTACATGTGGTTCATCAGAAATTATCATTGATAAATCATTCTGGTTTATTTTGAAAGGAAAGTTTGGATAGATAAATTTGAAAATTGTTAAATTTGTTGAAATTTATTGTGAGGTAGAGAATGTGCAGGTCTCTATGTGATAAAAAGCCAGGTTCCGATACCTGAATAGAGTGAGAATTAGGTCACGGTTCTAGAATACAAATTCCAGACTGCGATCCCAGCTTGGTCGAGAGGGGGAGTCTGAAGACATTTGAGGAGAGAGTATTTGTTTGAGAAGGAGCTGTTGATGCTTAAGCAAAGAGAAGATACTTCAAAGAGAGCGGTCAGACTGGTAAAGACTGAAGACATTGAAGATACGGCACTTAAGACTCGTCAACATCCAAGGGGGAGTCTGTTGGTGCATACGTCTGTCGACTTCGTCTAGTATCGAGTCTAGCATTGCTCATGGCACGTAGATCAAGAAATCAAGTCTAAAAGCTAATTCCGCTTGAAGAGTTTCAAGTAATTCCGCACGGAATTACTTAAGTAATTCCGCACGAGATAACTAATTCCGTTTGTATGTTATTCCGCATGAGTATGTAATATTGTTTGAAGCTTGTTTCAAACAGAATTAGGATTGCTATAAATAGATGTGATATCGTGTCATTTGGTACGAAATTACTTAGGGGTTTTCCGACGGCGAAGCTCTGTCGAAGTGTCGTCTTGCTGTAAAACTGTTCCAGATCAATATAAACGACAGTTAAAAGTGATATCTTGCTGAATTCAACTCATTATGTCTGTTTCCGCCTTTCATTTTGAGTAGAACACTTCTGATCGACTCATTTCGGGTTCGTACACGATCCTACAACGAGAAAGTAAGGGATGACGGGATCCAGATGACATTGTCTGCAACAGACATCGTCACAGGACTCAACACATTGCATTCGAATCTCACCCCACACGTCTACTACTTACTAAAGTTCAGGAACACGCATAATCACGTAACACATAGGCACGAAATCACAGATTTACATAGTCACGGAAGCACATAATCACGAAATCACGTAAGCACATAGCGCACAGAAGCACGAAAGCACATATACATGTAGTCACAGAGACGGTCAGAATACAGAAACCTATCATTTAAAGTCTGCGATTTGTTCGAATATAACGGTCCCGTCTAGTATATTGATTAGCGTAGTATAAGTGTATATCGTAGCATAAGGTCGTCCACAATTCAACGATTTGTTAACGTATTGAGATAGAAATACAGTGCGGGTCGTATGTGTTGATCGAAGTGAAAGCAAAAATCGAGTAAATCTCCAAAATTTAAACACATAAACAGGTAATCACACAAAATTAACGAATATCAAAGTCAGCAATTACGGGCTCAGAATCGAAACACATAAAATTCGAGATATAGATTGTCTGCGGCGTTTGGCACGCATCCCGTTAGTCATATCGTGACTTCAGGTTGTTGGAGTCCGTCGAGACTTTGGTGAGAGTTTGTAAAATGAGCGGAACAAGTTGTTAAGGTTAGGGTCTCACCCATGGCTTAACAACTTCGCTCCTGTTTTGATAAAATAGATGAGATTATTCATCAAAATACGGATCTCACTCCTGGTTTGGCACAATTCTCCTCGTGTATAGATAAAATGCGAGTCGATTAAACAACTTTAGTCGAGAGTTTGCGGTTTTCACACCTAATCTCGACTTAATTGCTTATTTATGGTTGAAAATTTCGAGTGCAGTGATAGTGTAGCGTGTGCGAGAATAGCGAGAAAATAGTAGTAAACTTATGCAAAATTCCTAACGGACATGCATAAGTCGGTCTGTTGGTTCCTAACTATAGACTAGGTGTCTAAGATATCGACCCGGACTAGGTCGACTCTTGCCTAATTCCCTATAGTTATGGCTCTGATACCAATCTGTCACACCCCAACCAATGGCGGAAACATCGGGGTATGGTACCGAGCGAAACAGATTGTCCAGAAGTTTCCATAACAATTTTCATTACTAATTAATTTAAAGTAACATGTCCCATACCATGTTTAAAAAGGCAAACAAATTATTACAGACAAAATCTAGGCAAGTAGTACTGTTCCGACAACTCAGATTTACACATAGTTTGTTTATTTATTGGTTTCTAGGACCTCTTTTCCTAGCTTCGATTTCATCACTGCGCAGAGAGCATCCTAGACCTTTCCTAGCCTCGATTTCACAGTGAGCTAGTCTTATAAACAATTTAAGCGCCTGTCACATACGTTTAAAATAAAGTTAATACATATAATGTAAAGGTGAGCATACAAGTTTGATAGTAGCATATAGAGTTCGAATTCATTTACGCATAACCAGCACGTACACATAGTGAAATGAAGCACGTTAGTTATCGACATAGATCCATCGATACCAATGACTGCGGGTTGACTGCCCGAGGTAGTTCGCAATACATGATTACCACCGTAATCCATGCAAGTAATTGTCCTTAACAACCCCCGTGTGAACGGGTGCTGCGTCCAAACTATAGTACTATCGTTGCTAAGGCAGGTAGACAACATTCCATGTGTAAACATAACAAACAAGCATTCATAAGCCACGTATAACATGCATTAACGGTTAGCGTTCAAATAGTATTGGGTAGTGTGTTTGATGTGATTTGAATAGTTGTAACGTATGTAACACTCAAAAGTGCTTAAAGCAAAAAGGGATTGAGTATACTCACAGCGGTTGATGGATTGAAAGGAGCGCTTAGCGAGTAGGGTTAGCCTGAATAGTTTGATAGCATAACGATAAGTGACTCGTAAAACGATATCAAGTGTGAATGGGTCGGATAGCAGTTCGGTCGGATGGTAATCTGATCGGACGACTTGTTTGAACGGATGACAATCCGTTCGGATGGTCATCCGGTCGGACGGTAGTCCAGTCGGATGACTATTCGAGTGGATTGTTTCTTCCTATGAGAAGAATGTGTTGGTGTATGATGGCTTGTCTTTTGAAGTTTTCGTTGTAGCATTTTGAAAATATTGAAGTGTCTCTATCTTTTAAGTCGGTCGATCGGGCGGTCAGTCGTGCGGATGACAATCCGTTCGGATGATCATCCGGTCGGATGGTAGTCCGGTCGGACGGCGACTCTAGTGATGAGGTTACTTAGTGGAAACAAATTCACAGCAGAAGAGTCACTCGGTCGGATGTCCATACGACCGGGTGGCAATCCTGTTAATGAACATGTTGAAAATTGTTTAAGTCTTTAAAGTCCTAGTATCTCATGATCCGAAGAGTAATCCGGTCGGATGGTAATTCGTTCAATACTCAAACTTCAGATAGAGTTGATGAAGTGTGGGACCCAAGGTGTTATCCACTCGGACAGCAATCCGTTCGGGTGGCTTATACGCTCGGACAGCAGTCCGGTCGGACAACATTCCGTTCCGATTGTTCCGTTCGTCTTACACTTGGTCGTTTTGGTCGTTTGTCATTTGTCGTTTTATCGAGAGGTTTTGACAACGTGTTAACCAACAGAATCCCATCTTGATCCAAGTAACCTGATCGACCCGGAATCACCCTAGTTCGGCCAGTTAGTCGGTTCAAGATGATTATTCTCGTTTAACCCGAAATTGGTGGTCTCATGGGTAGAATCTGGATCTTGAGCTAGCACAACACTAATAATGAGTAGGGGACTAGATCAGGGTCGGATCCTATCGGTTTTGAGTGTAAAAGAGTTGAAAGAAAGTTAGAAACCATCTTTCAATCCTTTTCACTATATTTAAGCTTAGATCTACGAGAGATCTTTGTGTATTTGTGTGGAAATCTATCAGATCTAAGTTGTTCTTGGTGGATTGTGGCCAAAATAAGAAGTTCCTTAAGAACTCATGATGACGTCATCCTAGAACACCTCAAATCTAGTGATTTCACGGTTAAAAGTTCAGATTCAAAAGATAGAAAGGTGTAGGAGTGCGTGCAGATCAAGAAAGTACAAGATTTAGGGCGAGATCTTACCTGGATTGAATGAAATCAAAGAAGAAGTGGGGAGCACGAACAGTTCAGACAGAGGATTTCCAAAAGTGGAAATGATGACAATGACAGGGGTATTTATAGGATTCCAAAAGGGGAAAGTGTGGGTCGGTCGGATGGCATCCCACTCGGATGACTGTCCGGTCGGATGTCATCTCGGTCGGATGACGACCTGCCACCACAATCAAGTGGCAGCCCGGTCGGATGGCAATCCGGCCGGATGGCACTTGGTTCGGGTGTTTAACGCGACGAGCTGTTTCGATTTCAATTGCGAGCGATTCGATGCGATAGATTTTCCTAGTCAAATTACTTTTAATCCCAACTACTATATCTATCATAGTTCGATTTCGATTGGGTTCGATTGCGTTTCGAGTTCGATTTCGATCAACACATAACATAAATGAACATGCACAAGTAACACATAAGGCACACACACACACGTATAACAATAATTAAAATATGTAGTTCGAGTTGCGATTTGAAGTCGATTCGATTAGCATAGTTTGATTATCGTTTAGCTTTATCGCATTGTTACTTCTTACAGTTCACAGTCGTAAGTCGAATAGTTTGCGAGTAACATACGTCGATTATTGTAATTATTGACACTTACTCCACATAATACAAATAAACATCCAAAGAAATCTTCTACAAGTCAGGTTGCGCGAAATCGGTCGTTGACTTTGACCTTGACTTTGACTTTTCGAAAACACGGGGTGTTACACTAGGATAGTGCCAACCTTAGCCTCACCAGAACCAGTATTAATCTCCCGTTACATATGGGGATTAATTAGTGAAATCAGACACGTAGTCAAGGTAGCTAGGCCACAAACCATAGAAGAAGCAGTAGAATTAGCCAATACCTTGACTGATGAGTTGGTATGTACGCAAGAAGAAAACCAGAGAAAGAACCTAGCCCAGAAACTTACCCAAGAATTTCGTTATGGAAATAACTACCGTGGAAAAAGTACATGTTCTACTTCTGCACCTTTCTGTAAGTACTGCAAGAAGAATCATTCAGGAAAATGCTCCATATATTGCAACTTCTGCAAAATGTCCGGACATAAGGAAGAAAATTGCAGGAGGAAACCCAGCAACAAGCTATGCTTCAACTGTGGAGAGACGGGGCACATCAAACCAAACCGTCCGAAAGTAGCTCCAGCAACAAACAACAAAACTGCCAATAATGCCAGAGCATTTGTCCTAACAGCTGAAGAAGCCAAGATGATTCCGGATGTGATTGCCGGTACGTTTATAGTTAATGATAGTTTTGCTAAAGTATTATTTGACTCTGGTGCAAACCAAAGTTTTATTAATACTTCGTTCTGCAAATTTCTCAACCAACCATTAACTAAACTTCAACAAGAATGTCTGGTAGAAACGGCAAATGGAGAATCCATTAAGATTACTGAATTCTTGCACGGAGCAAGAATAGAAATTTTAAACCATAATTTTATTGCTAACCTTTATCCAATGAATCTGGCTGGATTGGATATCGTATTAGGAATGGATTGGTTAATAGCCAACCATCCTAGCATTTTATGTGATCAAAAGTCAGTACAAGTAAATTCACCAAAGGGTGAAAAGATCACAATTAAAGGAGATAAGCGAACGAAGTCCACAAAATTCGTCTCTGTGATGAAAACAACGAGTTATGCAAGGAAACGATCACTAGTGTATATGATTTCCATAATCATTAACACTAAAGGAAAAGAATTAAGATATTCCCGTAATATCTAAATTCTCAGATTTTTCCCAGAAGAGTTACCAGGATTACCGCCAGATAGAGATGTTGAATTCAGAATTCACCTAATACCAGGGACAACACCGATTGCCAAGGCACCTTACCGTTTAGCACCAGCAGAGATGCAAGAACTGAAGAAACAATTGGACGGACTTTTGGAGAAAGGTTTTGTAAGTGCAGTTCCTGCCGGGTAACTGTCGCTTATTAGTTCTAGTCAACCAAAATAGAAGTCCAAGTTAAAGTCAACGATAATGAAGAATTCAAGACCACATGAAGACCATGCACTGATCAAGGGGGAGTTTATTAATGCACTTTGGGTGATAAGTGCATGCCTTCCAATTTGTAGGGTCTTTATTGGTCAAGTCTTGAAACTTAGTCCAAGGTTTAACCTTGGACATTTTGTCCAAGTTTATGCCTAGGACTTTTGTCAGGGGTTTGTGTTTAGGCAAAAGTCAGGGTTTTTGTGTAGATTATTTTGTCCGGGTTTTAGTCCCTAGTCTATATATATGTGTTGTATAGGATTAGGGCAAGGATTGATTTGAGAAAGCTTTGTGCACCTCTCCTATCTTCTTGTTCCTCCTGGTGTGCACATCCTAGAGAGAAAGACTATGTGTTAGTGAGACAAAGCTAGGGTTTAGATCTTTGTGATCTAAACCAGCTTGTAGATGATGTATACTCTTTTGGTATGTAATCTGTGATGACTGATTCGTTAATAAAGAGATTCATCTTCTACATATTTCTATCTTGTTCATATTTTGTTCTTCGTGTCTCGAATTAAGTGCAATGTTTGATGTTCGTCATCGATCCGGTGCTTTAACAGTGGTATCAGAGCATGGTTACCTTTTCGGAATGGTCTAACCGCCTTCCGAATCACCATTGCTCTTGATTTTATGTTTTTTTCCGCCAAACATCTTGAAGACGTGAAGATTTTGGTCCAGATATGAAGAATTTCGAGCTGTGTTGGAGAGAACTGCTGGGTTTTTGGTAGATGTAGGGTTTTGATCTAAAAAAGGCTATGCCCGGATTTTTGTAAGTGTTATACCCGTCCGAGTTTCCATTTTGTGTTTGTGTTTCCGGGGTTTTGGTGAACCAGTGTGAAGTCACACTGGGGAGATAGTCCGGAGACTAGTTACTGGAGCTTGTCCGAGTTTTCTAAAGATTTAAGTAATCCGAGTTTCTTAAAGCTTTTTAAAGTTCCGAGGTTATCAGATTAAGTGTTTGTGGTCAGGGCTTTGCGTGTCCGAGTTTTTCCTCTTCAACCGGTCCGAGTTTTTCTTGTTTTCCCTGAAACTGTCCTAGTTTCATATGTTGAAACTTGTCCGAGTTTAAAGTTCAATTTTTAAAACTTCAGAGTTCTAGAATTCATTCAGTTATCATTCAGAGTTTCTAGAAAACTTCAGAGTTTCTTGTTTTCCCTGAAACTGTCCTAGTTTCATTTGTTGAAACTTGTCCGAGTTTAAAGTTCAATTTTTAAAACTTCAGAGTTTCTAGAATTCATTCAGAGTTATCATTCAGAGTTTCTAGAAAACTTGAGAGTTTCTTGTTTTCCCTCAAACTGTCCTAGTTTCATTTGTTGAAACTGTCCGAGTTTAAAAGTTTGAAGATCAGGGTTTTCTTTTTAAAAGGTCCGAGTTTTAAAACAACCAGCTCCGAGTTTTAACATCTTTTCAGTCAAAGTTTATAAGGTTCCGAGTTTTTAATCTTTCCTTTGGTCCGACTTTTAAATTCTGTCTGAGACCGAGTTTAATTCTCTTAGTGTCCGAGTTTTAGTTACTCCTTAGTGTCCGAGTTTCTTTAGACCTTATAGTTTTATTTTGTGCTTTTCATTCAGACCTTTGCTAGTCCGATTTTTACTTTTGATGTCCGAGTTTTACTTTTGATTCTTGTGTTTCCGCGATTAGTCTTTCGGATAGCAGTCCCCGGGTTTCTTCAGAGTTTCCTTTATTTCCTTGCTTGTTTTGAATTCCTTTGTATTCTAAGTACTGCTCAATGATTTGATCCGAGGTTTCAAGAGCTTTCGGGTTTTACGGGTTCTGAATTTGCTAAGAATTCCGGGTTACCTGGGGTACTGGATTTTTAGCTAAATTTAGAAGTTTGTGTTGTTCGGAAGTTTCGAGTTGTGCATGTTCCGAGTTTTTCTAGTTATTCTGGGTTACCTGGGGTACCGGATAACTAACTAAGAGTCAGAATTATGTGTAGTTTGGAAACTTGAAGTCGGTTTCGGATTATCGAAAAGTTTTATGGTACTTATGTTGTCCGGATCAAGTGAGGAGGTGAGAGAATAAGACTTGTTTGGACTTCTGTATTGTTTACAAAGAAAAAGGGGGAGTAAAAATTTTGAAGTTCCTATTTTCTTTGTAAACCAAAAGCTCGTGGTGCTACATCGAAAAAGTTCATGTTTACTATGTTTGAGATTAACTTAGTGTTAATCTTACCGGTGGCGAAATGTTTATAACATGAAGCAAGTTAGAGCTAGTGTATGATTGAGTTTTGTCAAGTTTGTTCAAGGTTTAATCAAGTGTTGACGTGATGAAGCAAATTGTTCTTTTGGTAACTAGTTGAAGGTCAAGCCTTTATCGTATGCCGGTTAGAGTAAAGAAGATTAGTCTTCTTGGTCCCTCTTCCAAGTTGGTGACTGATCGGATTCTCGAAATAGGGGTTCTTACATTGAGGGGGAGATTGGAGACGAAAGTCATCGGGTAATTGGTGGATTTGTGAAGATACGAGATTGGATCTTGAAGATTCGAGATGAAATGATTTTAGACACTCAGTTGTAGACTTTGATCAAGATGGTGGATGTACATTTTCGGAGTTTGGTTTGTTATTAACTTATCGAACCAAACTTCATGTCTTTGCGGAATTTGAAGTGTTTGGTGTTAGGCATTGGAAATCCGACGTTTCGTTCTTCTACCGGTTAAGTTTGAAGATTAATGTATCGAGCGATATTCTCACATGTTGTTGTAAGTCGGTTCGCGTTAATTTGATTCGGGAGAAGTTTGAGGGGGAGGATCTACAGTGTTTGATGTTGGATTCTTCGGGTTTCTCAAAGCGGCCTTAAGTGATCGTCAGCAAGTCTTTTATTAGAAAAGTTGAAGGTCGCTGTGCTCTGTCAGAAAGATAAAGTCTCAGTCAAAGTCGAAAGCAGCTATGATATCATCAGTCAAGGGGGAGTCTGTAAGCGCAGTATCCGGTGATTGAAGATTATCGATGCCACACAGAACTGATGCAACAGTTAAGGGAGAGACTGTAAGTGCAGTTCCTGCCGGGTAACTGTCGCTTATCAGTTCTGGTCAACCAAAACAGAAGTCCAAGTTAAAGTCAACGATAATGAAGAATTCAAGACCACATGAAGACCATGCACTGATCAAGGGGGAGTTTGTTAATGCACTTTGGGTGATAAGTGCATGCCTTCCAATTTGTAGGGTCTTTATTGGTCAAGTCTTGAAACTTAGTCCAAGGTTTAACCTTGGACATTTTGTCCAAGTTTATGTCTAGGACTTTTGTCAGGGGTTTGTGTTTAGGCAAAAGTCAGGGTTTTTGTGTAGATTATTTTGTCCGGGTTTTAGTCCCTAGTCTATATATATGTGTTGTATAGGATTAGGGCAAGGATCGATTTGAGAAAGCTTTGTGCACCTCTCCTATCTTCTTATTCCTCCTGGTGTGCACATCCTAGAGAGAGAGACTATGTGTTAGTGAGAGAAAGCTAGGGTTTAGATCTTTGTGATCTAAACCAGCTTGTAGATGATGTATACTCTTTTAGTATGTAATCTGTGATGACTGATTCGTTAATAAAGAGATTCATCTTCTACATATTTCTATCTTGTTCATATTTTGTTCTTCATGTCTCGAATCAAGTGCAATGTTTGATGTTCGTCATCGATCCGGTGCTTTAACAGGTTTCATACAGCCTAGTTCATCGCCATGGGGAGCACCAATCTAGTTTGTCAAGAAGAAAGATGGATCAACGCGTATGTGCATTGATTATCGAGAATTGAACAAGGTTACGATTAAAACTCGGTACCCACTACCGAGAATCGATGATCTGTTCGATCAACTGCAAGGAGCTCGATTCTTTTCTAAGATCGATTTACGCTCAGGATATCATCAATTGAAAGTAGAGGAAGAGGACATTCCTAAAACTGCTTTCAGAACAAGGTATGGTCATTATGAATTTACAGTCATACCATTTGGTTCAACCAATGCCCCAGCCGCATTTATGGACATGATGAACAAAATATGTGAACCATATCTAGATAAATTCATAATTGTCTTTATAGATGATATTCTTATTTACTCTAAGAGTAAAGAGGATCATGCAGAGCATTTGTTTATACTTCTAAATTTGCTGAGAAAAGAAAAGCTTTATGCTAATTTTAAAAATGTGAATTTTGGTTACAAGAAGTACAATTCCTTGGACATCTGGTTAATCATGAAGGAATTCATGTAGATCCCATAAAAACCGAGGCGATTACTAAGTGGAAAGTCCCTAAATCACCAACGGAGGTGAGAAGTTTTCTCGGACTAGCAGGTTATTATAGACGTTTTATTCAAGATTTTTCTAGAATAGCTATTCCCTTAATGAAACTGACCTGCAAATCAGTTAAGTTTGAATGGGGACCAAAACAGGAGGAAGCTTTTAGGATTCTAAAGCAAAAGTTAACCAATGCACCCATACTAGCATTACTAGAAGGAACTGGAGAATTTATAGTCTATTGTGATGCGTCTAAGTTAGGTTATGGATGTGTTTTGATGCAACGTCAAAAGGTTATATCCTATACCTCTAGAAAACTTAAGAATCATGAAGAGTTATACGACCCATGATCTAGAGTTAGGAGCTATAATTTTTGCCCTTAAAATTTGGAGACACTATCTTTACGGTAGTAAGTTTACTATTTTCACCGATCATAAGAGTTTAAGATATGTTTTTGGGAAAAAGGAGTTAAATGTGAGACAGAGACGCTGGATGGAGATTCTTAGTGATTATGATTGTAATATCCAGTATCATGCAGGTAAGGCTAATGTAGTAGCTGACGCTTTATGTCGAAAGTATCATGAAAAGCCAAGACAAGTACGTTCTCTCAAATTAAGTCTGTAGATAGATTTAAACGAGCAAATTAGAACAAGGAACAAATGGAATTTGGAGATTCCATAAGAAAAGAATCTGGATACCCAAACAAGGAAACCTACGCCACCGAATTTTAGAAGAAGCCTATAAGTCTAAGTATACGATACATCCTGGTAACGATAAAATGTACCAAGACTTAAGAAAGAATTTCTGGTGGATAGGAATGAAAAAGGATATAGAAACCTATGTTGCTAAGTGTCTAACCTGTTCACAGGTTAAAGCTGAACATCAGAAACCCTCAGGTTTATTGCAGCAATTAGAAATGCCAATATGGAAATGGGAATTAATAACAATGGACTTTGTTACTAAATTACCCAAGACACGAAAATGTAATGATGCAATCTGGGTGATTGTAGACAGATTAACCAAATCTGCTCATTTCTTACCTATGAAGGAAACTTTCAGTATGGAACAATTAGCCAAGTTATATGTAAATGAAATTGTCTCATTATACGAAATTCCTTTGTCTATTGTTTCTGACAAAGATAGCCGTTTTACTTCTCATTTTTGGACTAGTTTCCAAAAAGCAATGGGAACCAAGTTAAAATTAAGCACAACTTATCATCCTCAAATGGACGGACAAAGCGAAAGGACAATTTAAACAATGAAGGATATGCTTAGAGCTTGTGTAATTCATTTCGGAGGAAATTGGGCCGATCATTTACCATTAATAGAATTTTCCTACAATAACAACTATCATACCAGTATCAATGCTGCACCATTTGAAGCACTCTATGGACGAAAGTGCCGAACTCCAATCTGTTGGACAAAAATTGGAGAAAAACAACTGTCTGGACCAGAGATAGTACAAGAAATAATGGATAAGATTATTCAAGTCAAGGAAAGATTAAAGATAACACGGGATCATCAAAAGAGTTATGCTGATAACAGAAGAAAACCATTGGAATTTCAGGTAGGAGATAAGGTATTATTAAAAGTTTCTCCATTGAAAGGAGTAGTCAGATTCGTCAAAAGGGGAAAGCTAAGCCCCAGGTATGTCGGACCTTTTGAGATTATTAGAAAAATAGGACAAGTAGCTTACCAGCTATAACTGGCAGAGGAAATGGTAGGAATACATGATGTATTTCATGTATGCAATCTCAAGAAATGTTTAACAAATGAAACGTTAAAAGTACCTCTTAAGGACATAGAGGTAAATGAGAAACTTAAATTTATAGAGAAACCGCTACAGATTGAAGATAGAAAGATCAAGAATCTCAAACACAAGAGATTAGTTCTGGTCAAAGTGAAATGGGATTCCAAGAGAGGACCATAATACACTTGGGAGCTCGAGTCGGAGATGCAAAGAAAATATCCACACCTGTTCCAGTAGACCTCGAGGACGAGATCTAAAACAAGGTGGGGAGGATATAACAACTCTCCCAAAACCATTAAAATTCTCCTATACGTCCTAAAATACACCCCGTATACGAAAAACGAGCCTAAAATACCTTTATATTAATAAAAATCAAATAAAACAAAAATTATCAGTCGCTCGCGGGGCGCGACAGACTTCACTGAGCTCGTCGCGGGCTGCGATCCTGTGACACCAGGCCGCACCCTGTGCCACCATGTGTCCAACGCGTGTTGAAGCTAGTATGTTGACTCGCCCAGGCTAGAGCCTAGTCTAGGGCTCTCGCGGGCCGCGAAGCCTTGTCCTCAATCTTACGTGGGGAGCGAGCCACCCAAATCTAGACCTATAAATAGGAGATCGATGTTCAGTTAGAATTCGTTCATAAAATCTTTTTCTCTCAAATCTCTTAAAAGCTAAAACTCTCGGGAGTTATACCACTAAAAAGCGAAGCTCTGCCTCGTTGTAAGTAGTATAACCCCCGATTACGTATTAGTTACTCTTCCCGGTTGATCTAGAGCTCCGTAACGCATGTCAAGGCTCTGCCTGACTCAGTCGTTGGAGTTCTATCTCAGGGATAGGGCTAATGTAAATTGGGTTATCTTACTAACACGTGTGCATTGTTTAATTTTAATAGATTATAACCAGGAAGTCACCAGAAAGCAGTAGTATTACCTAAAACAACAATGTGAGTCATTCTCTTTTTATAACAAACTGTTTTATACAAACCTCAATTATTTTAAATTGTAATAGCAGTGATTGAGTCTATGTATTCTACAATTACTGTCGGTATGTTGGGGTTTTGTATACATTAATTGTTACTACACTGTGAGTAATAACATGACCACAAGTCAGGATTGACAGTACCGTTGGTGGTAATTGGGTATATATAAACATTGTAATCACTCTCAATACTGTAAAGATATAAAATCTTGTTTTGATTAAACTGGAGTGCACTCGCCAGTATTTCTTGCTGATAAAACTTTTTAAAACGCGTTTTAGGTATCAAAATGTGAAAGCCAAATAGAAGCTAGCTGGAGACCACTGAAGGCTTGGAAAAGTGGCTATAAAAGTTAACTAAACAAAGAATGAAGTTTTATTTCAATAAAATAGGATTTATCCCTATAAACATATTATAATGGAAACTTGGGTTTTTCCCATGTATTTATTATTTATAAAAATATGGTGTTACTCTGATAAACGATTTCCTAACTACGGTCCTGATGAAATTTTCCGTTGCCAAATTAATAAACACCGATACCACCCATCTGGATGCCCGCGGCCGCCCGCTCCTGGGGTAGGGGTCGGGGGCTGCGACATTAGTCTAGGGCTGGATGCTTAGTAGGCAAAGGACAAACTTAGTTGGATGTTGGTAACGCATACAGATCACCTACGAGAAGAATCCGATTATAAGGGTTTGGAAACTAGATAAAGGTTTGCTTTAAATTGAGTATCCTAGGTAGTAATTCGCTCGGTTCATTAATATAGGTTGCTAAAACAATATAAGAGACTCTTAGATCAGAATAGATGAGTAAATGTCTTAGTTACTTGAACCAAATAGTTGGGTGTGTCTATAGCCTGGTTGTTTGGGGACATGGGGCTAACCCGAGGGGCCTCTAGCTTTTTAACACTACACCTTCATTACTAGTGTCATCTGGGGAGAGTTTTTCATAAGAACCATAATATGATGATTTTGAACCTGACTAGTTATTTTTTATCACTGTTTTCTAAAACTTAATCAAATAGGTTGTTTAGTATTTTCCTGATTATTAAAAGTTACTTAGGTTAAATATTAAAAATCGATGGGTTAATAGATTTTAGTGTCCACGGATTGATACTTGGGCACTTACCTAGGCTATACTATATACTGATAGGTACGCTTGCCTAAAACGTGTGTAGATAGTATTTATTGTTTTTATCCTTAAAATTAGGTTGTGTTATGTGCCAATTTATTTGTTATTATCTAAGCACGTATGTATGTATGTACGTACGTACGTACATACGCACGCAGCACGCACGTACGGACGCACGCACGTACGTACGTACGCACACACCCACGCACACACGATGCATGCCCACCTGCATGTATGTATGTATGTATGCCAAGGGATGGATTGCAAGTGAGCCAAGCACCTCTATTTATAGTTGGAAACAGGAGACTCACACGGCCCCGTGCCTGGTGGGCACGACCCCATGTCCTTCATCTTCTCTGTCTTCATTCAATACTCTTGTCAGCTCTTTTGCACACACGACCCCATGTGTCAACGGCACTGTGACAATTGTCAAATTTCCATGTATCCATACATTAATTAAACAGTAATGTGTGCCTTAATGACTGTGCTGATTTAAATTAATGACATGAATGTTTTCTTATTACCATCATATACATACAAGTGCATCATATATTGCATGATTTCATATCATTACTGCATGCAACACTTTATGATTCAAATGATGCACAAAACAAAGTTAGCACAGTGATCAGACAAATCAGAAGTACTGGCAGGAGTTCAGTACTCAGACAGACCTAATGTTAGAGCACAGAATGAGCCAAAAACCAAGAGTTACACTAGTATAGTGTGTAGGAAAGTAAGGATCATAAAATTGCCTTCCTAGCGATAGTTTAAGTGCCGGAAACACCCTAAAACTCACATAAACTGCAGAATTCAGCAAAAATCTGCATTTAAACAACTTAATATTATGCAGAATTATGGTTTAATGGTCCAGAATACTTTCCCAAGTGTTGGGAATCAAAACTGTCATAAAAGGGAACATAAAGCACACTAAACTGCGTAATTTAGCACCTTAACGAACCGGTCCCCAACCGAACAATCGGACACTACCCGAAACACCAAATTTCTACTAGAAGCATTTTTTTTATCATTTCCAAGCTAGTTATGGTCCCCGAACATCATAACATATCCTATAAACATATAATACACATAACACACTAACTAATCTCATTATAACCTAACTAGAATTCTTAACTAACATTTGAAACTCAACTCTATACCCCCTCCCCCTTGCGACGGTTATCAAGGTGGTCCAACCACCTTGATTTTCCTGCATTGTTTATTAGATATGTTGTTTCCTTTAGAAACACATAGACCAATATATATTGTAATGTTGGGAGTCAATGATTTATAAACCACAAGATCATCCATATTTCTCATTTCACAAACATAACACTCAAACTCTCTTCTCTTCTCCTCCCCACTCAAGGCCGAGAACAAGCACCACCACCACCATCATCTTCAAGTCTCATTCTTCCATTCTCAAGTGATCATAAGGTGTAAGGAGTTTAATTAAGGAGCTTGGTGCCATTGTAGATTGAAGGACCTCTCTCACAAGCTTTTAACCACCAAGTTCATCATCTTCATCAACTTGAATCTCTTCCCTAGCCTTGTGCTAGTAGTAAGGCTCTTCTAATCTCATTTTACTTCTTATTATGATGGTTAAGAGTATATGTAAATCACTAAACATGAAGAACATAAAGAATCAAGAAGATAATCTCTAACATAAAGCTCAAAATCATAATAATCTATGTTGTTTAAGTATATGTATGCTTCTTGATTGTTGATTATTTGTGTTTATGATGTTAAACATCATATGAAACTTGCTAGATTGTGATTAAACACATAATCTAGCAAGTGAGAGGATGATCTTGTGAAAAGTCAAGATGATCATCCTTTATGTTCATCATGAACTTGAAAACAAAGATGATTTTGTGGAAGATGATTATGAATACATGTTATTAGTCTATTACATGGATGATTTCAAAACTAGATTTCTCAAGAAACCAAGGTTATAAACAAGATTTACATAAACATGAGTTTTAAAGAAACTAATCACATTTTTAGTGTTAAATCAAGTGCATAAATATGTTGTTAACAAGAAAAATTCAAGACAAAATATTTTTAGAAAATTATTTTACAAGTTGTAAAAGTCTAAAATCTTCAAGAATGTGATTTAAAAATAAATAACCACACTTTTAAGGGTAACTAAGCTTACTTAACAACATACTGAGTTACTACAAGTTTTTACAAAATTTCAAGTTCATATTGTAGTGTAAAATGCATGATTTTGGCACTTGGTAAGTATTGAATAAATTGTTGTTGATTTGTGATGATTTTAAAAGAAAATGATATGCTTTGAAAGCATGGAAATCTCAATTTTTAAGGGGAAACTATGGCAAAAATTTTTCTAGAATTTAAACACTTAGAAAAATATTTTTAAACAAGTGTTTACAAGTATATTTTAACCATGATTTACATATAAAATTTTCCATAATTTTTGTTACAAAAATTATAAATGTTGGAGGTAGTTTTTGATAAATAAAAGTGACTAAATATGAATTTAGAAAAATATATATTTAGATGTCACAATTTGTGTGATTACTTGTATATTATGTGTATTAATTATATTATTTTAGGACTTGAAATAATATAACTCACCAAAATACCAAGATTTACAATACAAAATATTACCAAAACTCCAAGAAAAATAAATATATAATTTATACCCAAAATTGGACAAACCGAACAAGGAATATGAACTACATAAATATTCCGGAATTAAAATAATATATATATGTCGACAAGTGAGTAAAACGGTCTTTTGGAAGCCAAGGAAACGAAAAATATGATTTTAATAATTATTACAAAATATATCATATTTTTGTCAAGAAGAAAATATATTATTTTTGAGTAAAGAAAAATATATATGTTTTCTTGAATTTTTAGAAAATATATTATTTTGAAGAAAATATATATATCTTCATAAACAAATTTAGAATATATTATTTTTGGGGTGAAAAATGGATTCATACACATATTCTAAGTTAATCTTGAAAATATATTATTTTTGAAGTTTATATAAAAATACAATTACTTTTGCCAAGGGAAAAGTTATAGATAATTTTCTATAAAAGGTTTTCTTAAATTATATATATATATATATTGGTGATTTTTATTAAAAATAATATTCTGGAAAGTATAAATACAAAAATTAAGTATAAGAATACTTAATAAATACAATAAAAATACGTATTCTCGTACGTATAAATACACCGGAATACGCCACCAATACTTGGCAAAAATACACAAGTCTAAGAATATATGTATAAGTATACCCATCCTTGGGGACAAATATTCATGAAGGATTACAAAACGAATAAGTTAAAATATATTATTTTAACAAATATTCCAATGATTAATAAATATAATTTAAGTTAAAATATTATTATTTTAACAAATAATTATATACTTTGGAATAATACTAATAACCCCAAGAAACGTATCTCAAAGATACTCAGTCATAACAATTAAGACTAAAAGTTAAGGCACGACCCATCAGTCTAATAAACCATAGCACGTGTGTAGGTAGTCGTGCGATCAAGAAGAAGCTTTGAGTCATACCGAGTTACGAGACGCAAGATTGTGAGTTTATGTCCCCTTTTCTTTTAACTGTTTTCAGTTTTATAATTTCGGGAGTGAAATACATGTTACAAATGATACAATGATTACAAATGGTATGGTTAGCTAAGGAATGAACAGTTAGATCATGTGAATGGGTAGGCGATTAACTTAAGACCATTAATCCTTGGATAAGGACCGAGGGGCATGAGTGATAGATCTATTGGGTGTTGCGAGCCCCACCCATGAGCCCGCGGGTTGGACCATGTGGTGACTATGTCGTTCCCGTCGGATGGCCCGGTACGAAATACGCATAAAAGGGTTGGGCCTTCCTACACCGTTGCACACATATTAATGTAATAGCTACACATTAATTGATCTGTTCATAGACGCTTTCATACCAGTTTAAAAATACATCCATAAAAATGTTTTCAAGGTTATGTGACAACTTTCAAAATTCCAGGTATCCGTATAACTATTAAACCATAATTAGTGCTTAATGACTGTGCTGCATTTCAATTAATGACTTTAACTGCTTTCTGATTACTGCTTTATACTCACATGTGCATCACATATTGCAAATGACATATCATTATTGTATGAGGGCTTATATGACTCAAATGATGCACGAAACACAGTTAGCACAGTTATCAGACAAATCAGAAAAATGCTGACGGAATTCAGTACATAGACAGACAATGTGTTAAGACACAGAATGAGCCAGAAACCAAGTATTACACTAGTATAGTGTGTAGGAAAGTAAGGATCATAAAACTGCCTTCCTAGAGATAGTTTAAGTGCCGGAAAGTGCCTAAAACTCACATAAACTGCAGAATTCTGCAGAAAATCAGCATTTTAACACTCTTATATCATGCAGAAATGTGGTTAAACGACCCTGAATGCTTTTCTAAGAGTCGGGAATCAAAACTGTCATAAAAGGGTACATAAAGCACACTAAACTGCATAGTTTAGCACCTTAACAAACCGGTAGCCAACCGAACAACCGGACACTATCCGAAACAACAAATTTACACTAGAAGCACTGTTTTAACATTACCAAGCTAGTTAAGGTCCCCGAACATCAAAACACACTATACAAATATCTAGTAACTAAACATCTAACTAATACTTGGATTCTAACCTAAATAACTAACTAATGGTTTAACCTAGCCTACGACCCCCCCCCCCCCACCTATGTAATCGGCCAACATGGCCCCTACCTCAAGATTTGAAGAGATTATTATATTTGATCATGTTTCCTTCATTTAGACACAAAAACCATGAGATAAAGTCATGTTGTTGGATTATAAGTAAGTCTTGAAGTTCCTAAGTCTCATTCTTACACACACTACTTCACACACTCTTCTCCCTCTCCCTTACCTTGTTCTCGGCCGAACTCACCACCACCATCATCACCTTCATTCAATCAAGTCTCATCCATTTCAAGAATACTCAAAGGTGTTAGAGGTTGCATAGGGAAGCTAGGAGCTTACGGAAGTTCAAGGACCTTCTTCATTTGCTATTATCCATCTCTTTTCTTCTCTTAATCATCCCTAGCCTTGAGCTAGTGGTAAGAATGCTAATCCTTCCATTTTACATCAATTTCAAGTGGTTAAAAGATGATACATAATGTTAATCTTGAAGAACACTAAGGATCAAGAGGATGAAACTTTAACATAAGCTTAAATCATGAAGAAACTATGTTGTTTATGTGTTAATCTACTTGTTGATCATTGTTTACTTATGAAAATGATGTAGATCATCATATGATCTTGCTAGATCATGATTAAAAACATAATCTAGCAAGCTGAGAGGATGAAAATATTGTAGGATTGTAGATCATCCTCATGAGAAACATGAACTTGAAAGAATATGTTGTGTTCTTGTAAAATGATGACTAAAGTAAATTGTAAATCTTGTAAATCTAAAATTTCAAGAGTGTTTTTCTAATAAACCAAGTTAAAAATACAAGTTCTACTTAATCTTGGATTTTAAATAAATAAACCATGTTTTTAGATGATAAAAAAGTGTAGAAACATATGTGTAATAAGAAAAATTCATAAAGAAACATTCTTAGAAAATATGACTACAAGTTGTGAAGATCTATTTTCTTTAAAAATGATGTTTTTAAAGAATCAATCACACTTTAAAGGATAACAAGACTTACTAAAAACACTAGTAAGTTACTGTTAATGCACTTTGGGTGATAAGTGCATGCCTTCCAATTTGTAGGGTCTTTATTGGTCAAGTCTTGAAACTTAGTCCAAGGTTTAACCTTGGACATTTTGTCCAAGTTTATGTCTAGGACTTTTGTCAGGGGTTTGTGTTTAGGCAAAAGTCAGGGTTTTTGTGTAGATTATTTTGTCCGGGTTTTAGTCCCTAGTCTATATATATGTGTTGTATAGGATTAGGGCAAGGATCGATCGAAAGAAGCTTTGTGCACCTCTCCTAACTTCTTGTTCCTCCTGGTGTGCACATCCTAGAGAGAGAGAGAATATGTGTTAGTGAGAGAAAGCTAGGGTTTAGATCTTTGTGATCTAAACCAGCTTGTAGAATGATGTATACTTCTTTGGTTTGTGTAATCTGTGATGACTGATTCGTTAATAAAGGGTTCATCTTCTACATATTTCTATCTTGTTCATATTTTGTTCTTCATGTCTTGAATCAAGTGCAATGTTTGATGTTGGTCATCGATCGAGTGCTTTCACAGTGGTATCAGAGCATGGTTACCGATTCGGAATGGTCTAACCGCCTTCTGAATCACCATTGCTCTTGATTTGATGTTTGTTTCCGCCAAACATCTTGAAGACGTGAAGATTTTTGTCCAGATATGAAGAAATTAAGCTGTGTTGGAGAGAACTACTGGGTTTTTGGTAGATCTAGGGTTTTGATCTGAAAAAGGCTTTGTCCGGATTTCTGTAAGTGTTATACCTGTCCGAGTTAGTCTATCAACATCAAGTCAGGGTTTTCCTTCAGAGTTTTTCCTTCAGGGTTTTTCCATTCAGTGTTTTTGCTTCAAGATTATTAATGAACTAGTGTGAAGTCACACTTGTGAGATATCTGAAGCAATCTCCTTTTTGAGAGGTCAGGCCTTTGTGGTCAGGGCTTTGTAGGTCAGGCCTTTGTGGTCAGGGCTTTGGAGGTCAGGGTTTTCCTTTTTAAGAGGTCATAGTTTACAAATTCAGGGTTTTCATGCTAGAGGTCAATAGTCAGAGTTCTTTTTAGAGAGTCCGAATTTCTTTTCCTTTAGTAGGATTCCGAGTTTAACTTTGAAACATAATTATCAGAGTTTTGTGAACAAATTGGTCCGAGTTTTATTGATAATGGTTTTGTTCCGACTTTTGTTGAAACTGTTTGGTCAACGGATTTGTTCGAATTATAATAATGTTATTGTTCCGAGTTTTTGAGTTAAATCAGTTCCGAGGTTTGATCTTCAATGTTCAAGTCTCAGTTCCGAGTTTTAAAACAACAGCAGCTCCGATTTTTAAAAGTCTTCCGAGTTCCGAGTTTTAAAACAGATTATTCCGAGTGTTTAACAGTCAATTGCGAGTTTTAGCTGTGGATCTGATCTAATTCCGAGTTTTTAATCAGTTCCGATATGTTTCAGTTCCGATATCAAGTTTTTCCGAGTTTTCTAAGGAATGTTCAACAGGTCCGAGTTTTACAGATTTTGGATTTGTTCCGAGGTTTCAACTTTCAAGTTTGTTCCGATTTTTAAAAAAAAATTCCGAGTTTTTTTAATAGTTCATTCCGAGTTTTAAACAGTTCCGATCTGTTTCAGTCTTCCGAGTTTTAATCTTTCAAGTTTTAACAATTCCGAGTTACTAAAGCTCCGAGTTTTTCAAAGATCTGTGTGATTAGCTCCGAGGTTTCATCTTTGGTTCAGTACCGAGGTTTGATTCACTTCCGAGTTCAATATTGATTTAGTTGCGAGTTCAATATTGGTTCACTTAACTAGTTCCGAGTTTCTAGTCTTGGAAGCTTTGTGTTTAAATTCCAAGTTGTTAAGTTTTAAGATTCCGAGTTTTACTTCCAGTTCCGAGTTTTAACAAGTTTTGTTTTTAAAATTCCGTGTTTTAAAGACGGTTGAAACTGTTGGAACTGTTGGATTTGTTCCGATTTCGAGTTTTCATATTCAGTTCCGAGTTTTAAGCTCCGAGATTTCATTTTCTAAGCTCCGCGTTTTCATAAGGTTTAAGATTCCGAGTTCAATCTGTTAAACAGTTAGGAGTTTTTAACAACTTTCAGTAGTTCGATTGTTCCGAGATTAGTCTCTCGGATAGCAGCCCCCGGGTTTCTTCAGAGCTTCCTTTATTTCTTTGCTTGTTTCGAATTCCTTTGTATTTTACATACTGTTCTGATGATCTGATCCAAGGTTTCAAGAGCTTTTGGGTTTTACGGGTTCCAAATTTGCTAAGAATTCCGGGTTACCTGGGGTACCGGATTTTTAGCTAAATTTAGAAGTTTGTGTTGTTCGAAAGTCATCGGGTAATTGGTGGATTCGTGAAGATACGAGATTGGATCTTGAAGATTCGAGATGAAATGATTTCAGACACTCGGTTGAAGACTCTGATCAAGATGGTGGATGTACTTTTACGGAGTTTAGTTTGTTATTAAGTTATCGAACTGAACTTCATGTCTTAGTGAAGTTTGTAGTGTTCAAGGTTGGGCATTGGAAATCCGATGTTTCTTTCTGCTACCGATTAGGTTTGAAGATTAATGTATCGAGCGATATTCTCACATGTTGTTGTAAGTCGGTTCGCGTTAATTTGATTTGGGGGAAGTTTGAGGGGGAGGATCTACAGTGTTTGATGTTGGATTCTTCGGGTTTCTCAAAGCGGCCTTAAGTGATCGTCAGCAAGTCTTTTATTAGAAGAGTTGAAGGTCGCTGTGCTCTGTCAAAAAGATCAAGTCTCAGTCAAAGTCGAAAGCAGCCATGATATCATCAGTCAAGGGGGAGTCTGTAAGCGCAGTATCCGGTGATTGAAGATTATCGATGCCACACAGAACTAATGCAACAGTTAAGGGAGAGACTGTAAGTGCAGTTCCTACCGGGTAACTGTCGCTTATCAGTTCTGGTCAACCAAAATAGAAGTCCAAGTTAAAGTCAACGATAATGAAGAATTCAAGACCACATGAAGACCATGCACTGATCAAGGGGGAGTTTGTTAATGCACTTTGGGTGATAAGTGCATGCCTTCCAATTTGTAGGGTCTTTATTGGTCAAGTCTTGAAACTTAGTCCAAGGTTTAACCTTGGACATTTTGTCCAAGTTTATGTCTAGGACTTTTGTCAGGGGTTTGTGTTTAGGCAAAAGTCAGGGTTTTTGTGTAGATTATTTTGTCCGGGTTTTAGTCCCTAGTCTATATATATGTGTTGTATAGGATCAGGGCAAGGATCGATCGAAAGAAGCTTTGTGCACCTCTCCTAACTTCTTATTCCTCCTGGTGTGCACATCCTAGAGAGAGAGAGAATATGTGTTAGTGAGAGAAAGCTAGGGTTTAGATCTTTGTGATCTAAACCAGCTTGTAGAATGATGTATACTCCTTTGGTTTGTGTAATCTGTGATGACTGATTCGTTAATAAAGGGTTCATCTTCTACATATTTCTATCTTGTTCATATTTTGTTCTTCATGTCTTGAATCAAGTGCAATGTTTGATGTTGGTCATCGATCGAGTGCTTTCACAGTTACTACAAATTTTTATAAATTTTCAAGTTCATGAAGTGGTAGTTTATGCTTGTTTTTGGCAAAATTGATAAGTGTAGATTGTTTATTGTTAAATGTGGATTGATTGTGTTGATTTACAAAAGAAAATGATATACCACCAAGGTATGGAAACCACCATTTTTAGGGGAAACTATGGCAAAATTTTTCTAAAAATTAAACACTTAGAAAAATATTTCTAAACAAATATTTACAAGTGTATTTTAAACCATGGATTTTTCAATTAAAGTTTGCCATAATTTTTGTTACAAAAATATAAATATTGGAGGTTGGTTCATATAAATAAAAGTGACTGAATATGTATTTAGGAAAATATATATTTAGAAGTCACCATGTGTGTGGTTATTTGTTTATTATGTGTATTAGTTATATTATTTTAGGACTTGAAATAATATAACTTATCAAAATTCCAAAAATTACAATCCAAAATATTACCAAAATCCCAAGAATAGAAATATACAAGGAATACCTAAAACTTTGGTGAAACCAAACTAAGGAATATGACTCACAAAAATATTCCGGAAAATTTATTCACACGTATATTTTTGGGTAAATAATATTTTGGACACCAAGGGAATGAAAATATGATTTTTACAATTATTACAAATTTATGTCATAGTTTTGACAAGAAGCAAATATATTATTTTTTGGTGAATAAAAATAAATATGTTTTCTCGGAATTAATAGAAGATATATTATTTTTGGAAGAAATATATATTTTCTCAAAAATACATGAAATACATTATTTTGGGGAGAAAAATAAGTTTGTATATATTTTCCAAGTTAGACTTGAAAAGATATTATTTTGGAACTTATATGAAAATACAAACATTTTTGCCAAAAGAAAAATTATAAATAATTTTTCTAAGTAATATTTCTTAAAATATATATTTTGGAAATATATATTAATTTATTTTTACTAGAAATATTATTCCGGAAAAAAATTAATATAACATTAAGTATAAGGATACTTAATAATTACAAAAAATACGTATTTTTGTACGTATAAATACACTCCGGAATACGACACCGATACATGAAAAAATATACAAGTATAAGAATACGAATACAAATACACCCATCCTTGGGAATGAAATACACGTATAAACACTTGAGAGGTATCAAGTTAAATTATAATATTTCAACAATATTCCAAAAATTTAACAAATATAATTTAAGTTAAAATATTTATTATTTTAACAAATAATTATAACTTGGAATAATATTGAAGACACAAAGAAACGTAACTCAAAGACACTAATCCATACTACGTCAAGGCACTACCCGCTCGTCTAATAGACCTTAGTACGTTGTAGGTAGTCGTGTACACCAGGCGAAACTTTGAGTTACGGTGTTTACGAAGAACGCAAGATTGTGAGTTCATGTCCCCCTTTTCTCTTAACTGTTTTCAGTTTTAAAACTTCGGGGGTGAAGTACATGTTACAAACTATTTACAAACGTTATTATTTGGTATGGTTAGCTAAGGAAGGGTACTGCTAGATCATGTGAGTGATGGTATAACGCTTAACACCATTAATCCTCGTTGTAGGACCGAGGGACATGAGTGATAGATCTATTTGGGTGTAGCGAGCCCCGCCCATGTTGGACCAAGGTTTGGCCCATGGGATGACTATGTATTACAGCCGGAAGCCCGGTGCAAAATATGCTAGGTTTGAGCCTTCCAGCATCACGTCACACATATTAATGGCCTTGCAAACCATTAATCGATCTGTTTTTCCTTGTTGCTTTCATACCGGGATTTACAAACATACATACATACTTACAATGATTTTAAAGGTTTATTCGTGCACACAAACAAGCACATGAACTCGCTCAACTTTTGTTGATGTTTTCAACTACATGTATTTCAGGGAATTAAATATGGATCTGGCGGGCGTTTGCAAGTTCCAAGTGTTGTTTAAGAATAAAAGATGTCATCCATGGTCTTAGGGTTTGGTTAGTGTATCTTATCCTAGACAAGACACATCTTCCAAAGCCTGGTTTTATTTAAAGTCTTTTGTCGAGTCCTTATGGAACTCTAGACAATTCGTATGGTTTGTAATTCGAATTTGAAGTCTATGTTTCAAGAAAATGTTGTTATATTTAAAAAAAACTTATTTAATGGATGATCATCGTTAGTTTTATCATATAGTTGTTGTTATGATTGAATGCAATGATATTAAGCAAGTCACACATAATCATGCTTCAGCAAAAGTCAGGGTGTGACAGTTTGGTATCAGAGCTTCGATTGTAGCGAACTAGGATTCTTTCTCGAGTATAGACTACAATCATTAGGGCTCTCACGAAAATGTTTTTTTACAACATATTTTCATTGCATACACGAAACACCCAGATACAGGGAACAAACATTTTACAAATGTAAAGACAAGGAAACACAATGCACGGTTACCTTGGTGGTTTAGTCTGGGAGACTAGGAAGGATACATGATTTTGTAATACATTGTCTTTGATCGCATAATAAATGATAGTGAATAATACATGTGCATATGTTGTGATTGTTCTGTTATAGACACTATGTCTTCATCCAAGAGCGGATTGTCCGATACTGATGACCCTATGGCTACTGTGTTTGACGATGAGATCGTCCCAGAGCCAGAGATCTTTACTTCCAATACTGAGAGTGACCCGGATATGCTATCAGATGACGACGACGACGACTTTCAGCCATTTGTGTTGCCTGATTTTGGAGACAACTTACCGCTTATTGATGGTATCCCAGACGAGGATCCTTTTGTTATTCCCATTCCTGTCCACAATCATCTTATCATCGGTCATTCTGATGGTGAGCATATTGTGGCACTGATCCTCGCTCCTGTTCCTTTAGTGGTCATCCCTCCTGAGGATTGGCCTTTTGATGATCTGTTCGATGATGATTTTGATCTGTTTCTTGATGGTCCTCCCTATGACGCTCATGGCGATGGAGAGCTAGAAGAGGACGTTGTTGCTAGTCCGCCTCCTAAGATTCCTGTTATTGAGATTTCCTCTGACTCTAGCTTACACTCTGTCTCAGATTCCTTTGAGTCTGTGACGTCTTCAGCCTTGCAGGCAGTTGGATTACGATGTTATGCCACCGACTCTGATGATGATATAGCCATGACAGCTGCACCGTCCCCTCCACATGACTTTAAGCTTGATCTTGAGCTAGATTTTGTTCCTATTGATCAGCCCGATGCTGCACCTGCTGATCCTAAGCCTTTGCCTGATCATGACCTTATCCCATTTGGCTTACCTGACATTGCACCCCTTATACCTGATCCAGTTCCTGCACCCATTGACCCTCATGTTATTGAGCCATTCATTCCTCCACTTGCACCTGCACCCGCTGATGTTGCCCCTTTTCACCCAGTGGAGACTGATGTTCACCGTGTTGATCTCCCTATTGTTTTTCTTGCAGGACATCCCGCACCCCGTCCAGGGGAGGGTACTTCAGGACATCAGCCTAGTCATGACCCTCATGTTTCAGCAGCTTTTCCACACATTCCTCAGTCTGCTCCTTTTACTTCTACGCCGCTTGATGAGCCACTCAGATGGTTCCCGCCGTACACCATGCTGATATCTGATCCTTACCATCCCTCTCGCTTTACTGGTTATACACGGGATAAGCTACTTCTATCACTGCAGCTCCAGTATGAGATCATGAGTCGTAGGATTTTGGAGCTTGAGATGATACCGCGACCTTTACCATGTCCTTGTCAGCCTGCTTTTGTTCCCCCTCGTTCATCACCGTCCCCATTTTCACATCCACCTGCACCTCTTACTCCATTTCCTAAGTTTGATGCTAGATTTCTCACCGTCGAGCAGCAGATCAGTTATCTGCTGCATCATGTTTATGAGCTTGAGGAGGAGCTTGCGCATGTGCGTAACTTGCTTTTCTTTCCTCCACCACCTCATCCTCCACCACCATCAGCATAGCTGGTTTTTGGTTTTATGTAGGTAGCTTTGCTTTTGATGAGAGCACCACTATTAAGCTGAGCTTGTGAAGCCTTTTGGAGACCACCTTTTGATTGTATGACTTTCGTAGACTGATAGACTTGTTGGACAAGGGTAGTGTGACCCTGTGATCCTTTTGATATGATACATTTTGTAAAACATGTAACAATATTTGTGGTCGATGATTAATGGAAGCTCAATCGTCATATTCTCATTAAATACGTTGTTAATTTACATGTTTGTAATTTGATTGTGATGCTAAATGACATGCTTGATATATGCTATTATATACGTACTATATGGTCATTATACGAATAAGACCTGACCTGTCCAATCTTCTTTTAGAAGATGCCTCCTCGAAGGAACACTCAGTTGCCCACAACCGAGGCAGAACTGCAAGAACGAATTTCACAGGCAATCGCACAACATGAGGCCCTACGCTCTGAACATAGCGGAGGTACCTCAGGAAATAACCCACCTCACGGTAATGTTTAAGTCACCTACGACACATTACAATTTGTTTGGACATTTCCATGTGCGTTCGCTAATGCTTTCTGTGAATGATGTTGCTTATACAGGCTGTACTTACAAGCAGTTCCTTGACTGCAAGCCTCTGAACTTTGATGACACTGGAGGTGCTGTAGCTTTCGTAAGATGGGCCGAGAAAACAGATTCTATTCTACTAATGAGCAAGTGTGCGCCAGAGCACCAGGTCACTTACATTTCTGGACTATTCCTCGATGGAGCCCTGTCGTGGTGGAACCATCAGGTTCAAACTCTAGGTGAGGCTGCAGCATATGGTATGCCATGGGATGAGATGAAATAACTGATGCGTAAGAAGTACTGTTCAAGGGTTGAGATTCAGAAGTTGGAAACCGAGTTTTGGAATCTTAAGATGGATGGTCCTAAGATAGCTGAGTACGTGCAGAGATTCCACAATTTATCTCGAGTTGTCCCTTACATGGTAGAGCCGGAGTTCAAGCGAGTCGAACGTTTCATTTGGGGATTGGCACCCCAAATACTGAGCATGGTAACTACTTCGAAGCCTCCAACGATCACTGAGGCCATAGATTTGAGCGTGGCATTGACACAAGAAGCCGTCAGATTGGGAAAGTTTTCGATCTTTGAACAAAAGAAGAAGGAGACTCATGTCGAGTCGTCAGGAGAGAACAAGAGGAAGTTCTCGAATTTCAAGAAGGGTATCCAAGGAAACAACAACAGTACTAGTAAGAGAAGAGATGCGAACCCACCAGCCGAGGTCAGGACTGGTGCTACAAGTTCTGAAAACAAGGGGAAAGGATAAATGGGCACCCTGCCCAAGTGTGATGTATGCCAGTTTCATCATGCTGGCCAGTGTACATTTAGGATGTGTGAATCCTGTGGAAAGAATGGCCATTCGAAGGAAACGTGCTGGGCTGGTGCTGGTCGTGGGAATGGTGGTCAGAGAGGAAATGGTAATGGCAATGGAAACCGTGGTGGAAATGGTTATGGGAATAGAAACCAAGGCGGAAACAATAATCAGGGAGGTAATGGAAATCGTGGTGGTTCTAGAAATCAAGCTGGTAATGGAAACCGTGGAGCAAACAACAACCAGGACGGAAATGGAAATGGAAATGGTCACGGCCAAGGTTGTTTTGGTTGTGGTGATGTAAGGCATTTCAAGCGGGATTGCCCAAAGAATAACCAAGCCCAGGGAAGAGTTTTCAACATTGGAGCTAGGGAAGCTCGTCAGGATCCGAACGTAGTCACTGGTATGTTCCCTATCAATCAACACTTTGCATCTGTGCTATTTGATATTGGTGCCGACTATAGCTTCGTATCCCTAGAATTTAAGAATATACTTGGGTTAGTGGCAAGTAAGTTAGATATTCTATACTCGATAGAACTAGCTAATGGAAAGCTAGTAGAAGCAATCGAAGTAATTAGAGGTTGTGTGATAGATCTTGGAGAGCGTGAGTTTACGCTAGATCTTCTGCCAGTCGATTTGGGAAGTTTCGACGTGGTAGTTGGAATGGATTGGTTGTCAAGCAATCGAGCTGAGATCGTATGTCATGAGAAGATTATCCGTATCCCGATGGCCAATGGAGAGATGATTGTAGTGCACGGAGAAAAGCATGATACGCCTCTAAGGATTATCAGTTTCTTGAAGGCACGAAGGTTTACGCGGAAAGGATGTGTTCCCTTCTTGGCTCACGTTGTTGGTAAAGAAGCCGAGGAACCGAAGCTCGAAGATATCCCTGTGGTAAGGGAATATCCTGAAGTCTTCCCCAAAGACTTGCCAGGATTACCGCCCCAACGAGAAGTCGAATTCCATATTTACTTGGTTCCAGGTGTCGTGCCTATA